>CAAKHD010003290.1:0-12630 GCA_901007705.1 Fistularia tabacaria | reverse complement strand
GTTGTGTACTGTTCTTTAATAAAAAAAACATGTGTGTGTGTGTGTGTGTGTGTGCGTGTGTGTGTGTGTGTGGGTGTGTGTTTGTGTGTGTGTGTGTGTGTGTGTGTGTGTGTGTGTGTGTGTGTGTGTGTGTGTGTGTGTGTGCTGGATTCACAAAGTTCTCTCATATGTCGGTATTTTTGTTTGCCCCAGATGTGATGATGTCTGCCCGGGCGTTGATCCAGCTGTTCAGGAACCTCAATCCTCAAATGCTGCACAAGAAGGACAGAGTAAGTGAACCTTAACTGTGGTCTACTTTTTGTTTCTCAAGTCAGTCACAGAAAATAGATTTTATGTAGACCACCAATTTATGGGGTGTGATCAGTGTCAAAAACACATGAAACTAGTACTGGCAGATACAGCTCTCAATAACTTTACATGTCGTTATCAGTCTTAAACAGACAGATTGGTATCAGCCTATAAGGAAAAGTTCAATATTTCGATATCCTGCAAGTTTGAGAAATTGATTGTATATCCATTTCCAAAAGCAACCTGGCCAGACACCAGTACGGTTCAGATATTGATATTTAATTGGATATAGGTTGCAGTGTCAATTTCCGTGCCAGTAATTTGGGATAATGTGAAAATATGCTAATATTGATTACAGCTTTCATTACTTTTGGGTGGTTTTGGAAGTAAGTCAAAATTTAAAACTCAATCATTGAGTCCTAATGTCAATCTTGAGAGAGAGTTTTAGTTTAACAACCTTAGGAATAACATCCAATAATTCAACACAAATCAGTCTTTTTCGATATCTCATCCCCAATGTCTGTATGAGCAACTTTTTCCGAAAAGCTCAATACCACCGTCTTGTTATAAACCCAGTCTCCTTTTCTTTCCAGGGACGACCCACAGAGGCGTCAGCAGAGGCCAAAATCAAAGACTACGGGGAGCTTGAAGCTAAAGATTACATCCCTGGAGCTGAAGTGCTGGAAGTGGAGGCGGAGGCCAAAGAAGGCGAGGGGGACGAAGGTTCGCGGCTTATAGATTGGCAAAGCAAGCAGCCACGCACACCGTGTGTGTCGGTGTATCTAAAAATAAAGTTGTGTATTTTATTTTATTGTTACTCTTAACCTAGATGGTTGGGAGAGTGCCAGTATCAGTGATGACGATGAAGATGGGGAGTGGGTGGATGTTCATCACTCATCCGATGAGGAACAAGAAGTGGTGAGACCAAAAAACAAAACAAAACATTTGATCGACTGCACAAGAGGATTTATGTCTGTGTTAAAGTTGGTTCTGCATTTCAAAAGGTGGATAAGCTTCAGAGTTTGCCAGTGGAGGAAAGACAGGCCAAGGCGGCCGCAGTCAGCGCCAGCAGGCTCCTTACCCAAGACGACTTCAAGAAGATCCGTCTGGTCCAGATGGCGAAGGAGGTCAACGCTGCACCGGGCAAAGGCCAGAAGAGGAAAAACCTGGACAGCGATGATGAGTCTGAGAGCAGGTTAGAGCGCTATTTGAACTGAAACCAACAATGTTGGAAAACGTTTCCGCTGTGAAGCCCGGCTTTTTGGATCAATAAAGTATTTCTGATTCTGAAAACCACATTAAATAAAGGGACTAAATTTTCTGTCTTGAGCCTGCAGACGATGCGGTCACAGTAACCACAGTAACCACTCAAAAACCAGTGTGCTACCTAATATACCAAACTGCGGCGCGCTCAAATCGTTTTACAGTGGTCCCTCATTAATTGCAGGAGTTACATTCTGAAAAATAACCCGCAATAGGCGAAATCCTTGAACTCCGAAAAGGTATTGCTGCTGTCGTCCTTATGTTATTTTCCTCCTGCTACATGTTACCAGCTGTAGATTCATTTATTCGGCAATGGCACCCAACAGCCGCGTAACTTCTACCTTCCTTTAGCATGTCCAGAAGTCCAACTTTTTGTGTGATGGTTAGCATCTTTCTCTGCCTTTTGGGTGCGACCGCAGGTGCCTTTGTCGGTGCAGAACGTTTCGTAGACGTGGTGGGGTTTTTCGGGGAGAAAACATACAGCACTTTAGTCACACTGCCAGCGATCGAAGATATATGTAAATTTGGCAAGCTGAACGCATTCTGTACTGTACAAGAGACACGGCACGGAGGAGATTGATTGACAACAGTCTATCGTCCCTTAGCCAATCAGGATGCAGAAAATGCGCTGTAAAAAAAACAAAACAAGCAAAATTGCATTAAAAAAATCTGCGAATCTGCGAGGCCACGAAAGGTGAACCGCATTGTAGCGAGAGACAACTGTATTGTTGTCAACGCCTGTTGTCGTAGATCGATAAGTTTGGGATCTGTTTTAACTGTGGGCTATCGTACGTTTCTTTCAGAGGGGAGCTGGTCACATTGAGGAACATTGAGAAACTCCATAAGAAGCCAAAAGCGGACAAAGAAACACGACTTGCAACAGCGATGGTAAAGTCAAAGTCAACTTTATTATCAATTTGGCCATATGTTTCACACATAGAGAGGATTGAAATAGTGTAATAATAATATTGGTATGAACCATAGCTCTTAACTGATTGCTGAGGAGCTCCCTGGGTGGCATCGTGGACTCCGGAAAGTCCGTCATCTCTGTATGCTGTGACAGCAAATAAAAGCAGGTTATGATTGTTCAGGCTGGACGAAGCGACCGGAAGGACTTTATCAAGAAACGGACCAAGCTCAACCCTCATGCCAGCACCAGCAACAAGGAGAAGAGGAGGAAGAAGAACTTCATGATGATGAGACACAGTCAGAATGTTAGAACTAAAGGCAAACGCTCCTTTAGAGAAAAACAGGTAAGTCACGTCTGTCAGGAGGAAATACGGCCTACATTTTCAGCCTCATTTAAAATAATGTCTTCTGTCCAGATTGCCCTGAGAGATGCACTTCTCAAGAAGAGGAAGCAGTACAAGTAGGACTCAAGGACATGTTCCCTCTGATGAACACCACAAACCTGAATCTTTACCATATTCAATCTTATTGTACATCCCATTATTGGTTATTATTGTATTATTTTCAGTGTTATGGAATAAATGATTTTTCTCCAGGGTATAAATGCGTGATTACTGTTTTTTTGTTGTTGTTCTTTTTCTCTGAGATTAGTCAAATAACTAGTGCCATGCAGCTACAATAAAAACTTGATGATAAAAGCCATTACAAAGAAGCAATTGAGTAACTACATTATAAAAGAACGTAAATGTCATTTCTTTATGTTCTCCCCACATCGTGCACACAAAGGAATGTCCAGTTCACGGAACACACAAAATTATTTTAGAGAAATGTAATTAAATCTCAGTTGGAATTATTTTGCACAAGGAATTGAATCAAAGCTTTGCACACAAAGCAGGGTGAATTCACCGGATCATCTGACTATAGCATGTGAAATAAGTCACTTTGGGGCTTTGTGGATGTTCATGAATATTTTCAGGCAAGGTTTTGTTGGCTCATAGATTTTGATATGATGGCAACCATGTAACAATTGTAAATGCAATGTGAATTGTCCTGGTGGCACTTTTCCTGCAGCTCATAGAGACAAGATAAACATAATTTGGCCAGAAGGATATAACAGCATTTATCATTCCTTTCGGATACTTTAATGCTTTGGAGGTATGTTTCACATGAAATGAAAAATAAGGGCTGTTTTATGTCGCTCTCGGTGTTGACATATCCACTGAACTCACATTGTAAGACGCGTTGAAGTCATAATCTTTTCCAATCGTGCTGAACTCCAGGCATTGCGCACAGAGGTAACGTAGTTGAAACTACAATACCCATAAAGCACCTGAAATTACAGCAAACGTGCAAAAGTCAAACATTTCGTTCAATGAAGCCGGCATTTTAATTCTTGCTGCGAAATGAGGTATCCAAATTCAACACGTCTCACCTGTGGTAACGATTAACTGATATCTCTGACACCGTAGAAGAAGTATTTTTCTTAATTTCAGCTGTTAATTCCGCTTTATCTTGTGTCAGCTCAGAACAGCCAACGTTTGCGCTGCTAGCCTGTTCGTAAGCCAACGTTAGCAAACAAGCTAACCGTTCGTCCAGCGTTGTCGTTTTTAAGTAACTTTATCGTTGTCTGCAGAGTCGTCGCGTCGTGTCTCTGCGTTTTTACGAGTAAACCGGACCCACGAATGCAGTACCTTCTCATGACTCGAGTAACCGAGATCGCTTCAAATACCATTAAAAGTGAGATTCTTAGCATGTTGGATAATCCAACTTATTTTAGATGTTATGTGATATTCTGTGTTACCTTTTATGTTACGTGCATCTCATATGCAAGGTAAACACACTAAACAGTTCACTTGATAGGTGCCTGTTTTCCCATACATGTAACTCTGAGCCAGCTACTCCACCTACATGACACACCAAAGTGCAGAATTTGAACATGTCCAATATAAAATGTTAACTTTTTCCTTTACTCCTACTACAATTTTATACAGTCGTTTATATCTATATTACATAGTAGAAATGGTGCTAATTTGATATGTGATTATGGAGAGACTGCAAGTCAAGCAAGCAGGCGATAAATCTATTATGTATCAAGCTGAGCACAACCTTTTACAGAGAACATTGCCATACGGGTCATAAATACACAAAGGGGATATTAACCCAGTTGACTGTATAAAATGTCAGGGACATTAGCTCTCATCTGAGACTCAAAAAAGTGTTAAGGCAGCTAGATTTGCAAGAGAAAAGCACTTAAGTAAGGGATCGTGTTTCATTCGTCAACAAGAAAGCAAAATGTTGAAAGTGCCACATTAAGTTAGAGTGTATTGCTCTTGTGTGAAGTAATTTGACTTGACAACATCATGGTCTGATGAGAGCATAGTCATCCTCTGTGCCTTTTGTGCCCAATGTGGCACGCTGGTTGCCCAATTGAGCCTTTTTATGTGTCGCATTTGGAGAAAAATAGATTTTCTGTAAAACAAATGTTGCATGGATTAAAAGAGAGGTTGCTTTTTGCACATTGCCTTCTGTGCTGTTGTTTGGATGAGCGAGATGTCTATAGTTAAATTTTTTACCACGATCACCAACTTCTTATGAATTATATAAGACAGTTGGAGAACAGTAAGCATTGAAGACCATGAACTGCGTCAT
This sequence comes from Fistularia tabacaria, assembly GCA_901007705.1. Classification (NCBI taxonomy): domain Eukaryota; kingdom Metazoa; phylum Chordata; class Actinopteri; order Syngnathiformes; family Fistulariidae; genus Fistularia; species Fistularia tabacaria. Next base: position 7,521 of record CAAKHD010003290.1, on the reverse strand, counting down.
GGTTTCTCACCGAATTGAGTGGATATCATGAAATTTCTCCCTGTCTTGAGAAACCAAACGCTCGAAGATGAAGGTGAAGCTAAACGTCAAGCCTAAATATAAGTGAAGGAGTCTTTGATCATCAGTGCATATGATGAAACTTGACGTTTCCTTCCTTTAAATCTGAGAGGACTAGTGATGAGGGGCTGATACACTGAGTCTATTCAGCGTCAGAGAAACAGCTTGAAAGAGAGACAGTGCATCATCTGTAAGGTGTGGGTGGAGCTTTGGCCGTTGGCTGTCTGCTCTCAGTTTATCAGTCCTTTTCTAAAGACGCCTGTGGAGATTTTTCTTCTGTCCGACTCAGCGAGAGGTAGGATTTTTTTTTTAAGTCTGACTGTTCTGTGTCTGCAGCATTTCCATTGAGCCTGCTATTTTGGTGCATGTTAAATTTACCTGCATTTTTCTCCCTTTCAGTTGGCTCCAGTCATTTTAATGAGTAAAAGGGAAGTGACACAGAAGGGGGTGGGGGGTACTGAGCAAACTTGCTCAGCTGGCAGGGAATATCACTGACTTGTCTCTCTTTTGTTTCCTCTATTGATTCCTGTTAAAGGTTGTTTGCACAAAGATTCCCTAGTTTACATGGTTGAACTTGTCTGTTGTAGAGAATGTTGTCTTCACATTGTCACGAGCAAAGAGCAATTATTGAATGTTTTTATTAATGGCTTAAGACAGGCTGCATTCTCTCTCTCTCTCTCTCTGCTCTCTCTCTCTCTCTCTGTATGTATATATATGTGTGTGTGTGTGTGTGTGTGTGTGTGTGTTTTGTGGATTCATCAGTTAGAATAAGTCAAATAAGACCAATGCATATTTTTGTAGTACTTTTTCTACTAAATCATTTACATAACATCAAAGTAATTTACTTTTGACCATTTATTCTATATGTACTAAGCTGATACCAAACATAGAGACCATTACTGTAATTTTAATAATATGGTGCATGTACCCCTGATTGGAGGCCTGGGCTAGTTCCAGGTGGCAAAATGTGTAATAGCTGTTATTGAGGAACATTATTTATTTGCATAAATGACCTAAAGAACATATTGACGGTGGGGCTCTGGTCCCTACCATAGACAATTGCTTACTCGGTCTGTTAGATTGATACACACCTGGCTGCTTTTAGTGTTTCAAAAATAATAAATTTAATAGAATAATAATCAATAAAATGGGCACAATGGAACAATGGAGACCATTAGCCTCAGCCCTTCCCTGGCGCTTTCAATTGTCCATTAATAAGCATATGATTGATTATTGGTCTCCTAGCAATCTGTCATTGGACCCTGATTTGCTTAGGATAAACTTTGTCAGGACGTACAGGTATTGTTTTGGAACCGCAGTTTTAATGATCTTTTCTTCCTCGACCTCAGGTGTGGTTTATTGTAGCCAGCTATGGCACCAGGGGACGTGGTGCCAGACAATGCTAAGCAGCTTAAGTCCAAGGAGAAGCGACCTGGGAACAGGGCATCAAAAGTTGACTGTGAGCCGGATGGGTCCTTTGTCTTCGAGGCTCATGAGGCGTGGAAGGACTTCCATAACTCCCTCAGACATTTTTACGAAGTAGGAGAGCTCTGTGATGTCACACTGAAGGTGAGTTGATCAGTTTTTGAGATTTAGGGGGATATTTGTGACTGAAGGTGCATTTATATCTCAGCTATCATTGCTGGCTCATGGAGGCAACTCATTTGTTGTATTTGGTTGTTTAAATTTCTTAATGAGAGAATGAAGAGAGGTTATTATATATTTGTCTGCTTTTTTTTTTTTAAACCCACATTTGCAACTTGTGTGTTTGTGTTTCTGTAGGTTGGCAGTAGACTGATACCATGTCACAAGCTTGTCCTGGCCTGTGTTATTCCATACTTCAGGTGTGTACAGTTTTGATACCACATCTGTAATTTTACTTTTATCCGGTAATATTGTAGAGCAAAAACATGAAGAACAATACACACTAATAAAACACTGAATGGAAGCCAAAGACGACAAACCAAGAATTGCACATCTCAAAGAGTGTAAATCAACAAGAATAAATGAGTTAAATCAAGCACCACCCTCTCACAAATGAGGTTAGGGTCTGTGTAGGTGCAAGATGATACTGAGCAAACTAACTTCCCCAGATTATCTGTAATCTATCCTTCGCTTTGGATTTTCTTGAATGCAGCCCATGCCCAAGGCTGGATGGAATGCTACACCCCTCACGAGGAACATTAGTTGTAAAAAAACATTGCAAGATTCTGAGCTATTTAAAAGCTAATTTTTCTAACTGTATAAAAGTTAAAGCTTTTTAATGGCCGCCCGGAAGTTACTTCATCCGTGACAGCTGATTTGCATATTGTATTGAAAGCTGAGGGGAGAGTCTGTGTGGATTTATTGATCACATGTGCTGGTTTCAAGTTTCCTTCCACACAGCCTGATGTTCCCTTTTCTAAATTACGATCCTAAAATAGGATTTGCTTTGGAGAGTCACTATCTCGACATTGTCCTGTTGTTACCACAGCAACATGTTCGTATCTGTAAAAATACTGCTCCCCATGTCAACTTCTGCCGCAAAATGGAAAATATAATGACGTCGGTAAAGTTCAGAAGAGCACCGCTTTTTCAAGAAACCTTATCACAAATGTAATCTCACATACAAGCACATCTGGTTTCAGGAGAAGTTTTCCTCATTTCTAAGTGGCTGCTGTCCCTTAGGGCCATGTTCCTGTCAGAGATGTCAGAGGCCAAGCAGGAACTGATAGAGATCAAGGACTTTGATGGTGATGCCATCCAGGATTTGGTGCACTTTGCCTACTCCTCCAGGCTCACATTGACAGTGGACAATGTCCAGCCCCTTCTGTACGCTGCCTGCATTCTTCAGGTAGTGTGTTTAATGTTAAACGGTCCTCTGTATTTTAAACACTGTATGGCTGTTCGGTGGGTCTGGGGCCACTGAAATCTGCAAAAACAACTGGAAATGTTTTGACGTTTAGCAAGTGCGTTAATTGAAACGTCCAAATTCCCTTATTTCTGCTTCAATCTGTTAGGTGGAGTTGGTGGCAAGAGCATGCTGCGAGTACATGAAGGCACACTTTCACCCCACCAACTGTCTGGCTGTTCGTACCTTTGCTGAGAGCCACAATCGTGTGGACCTGATGGACATGGCCGATCGCTATGCTTGCGAACACTTCACTGAGGTAGTGGAGTGTGAGGACTTTACGTGTGTGTCTCCCCAGCACTTGCGCACATTACTGTCCTCCAGCGAGCTCAATATCCACTCAGAGACACAGGTGTACAATGCAGCAGTGAAATGGCTAAAAGCAAACCCACAACACCACGAGGCCTGGCTGGACCAGATCATGTCTCAGGTTAGAGTGCATAGCTTGCATCTTGAGGCTCTAGATTGAGTCGATCCAGATACATGAAAATTGCATCTCCCTATTTTAATTTCTATCGGTATATGGAAGCACATCTGTATAAGTATGTTAGTGAAATAAGACTTGGTCTCGCACAGAGGTAGCTGCATGTTAGCTTCCACGACACTAGTATTACACTGCTATGGCAAACTTCTCAATAAGCAGTTGCCTATTTGCTTCGCACCAGGCCCTGTTTATAGTCTATTAACTTCTCAGGGCCATAGCTGACTGCTAAATGCTCTGCATTGTTCACCAGCTAGTCAATAAGTGCATCTGTCTTTGGATGCTGAGCACTTTTTGTGCTTTTAGAACATTTTCCATTGAAAACAGCTGTTGTCTTCAACCGTCAGTAACAAGAAGGACATTATTGCAAGTTCAAATGGATTCAGGCAAACAAGCCAAACTCCACTCGAGGGAATAAGTGCAGGATGCAATAACTACACCAGGACTGCACAAAGTAATGGCTACGATTGAATTGCCATGCAAAGCTAAAATACCTCAGCATTTTAGCTTTAGCTATTTTAGTCCTTCATTTTGACAGAATCCGCAGATTCAGATAAAAAACGAACAGAGGGTACACACAGTTCAGGTCCCCCTTTCCTGTTCATGGGGGTAATTAACCTCTGACCTTGTATTTTAAAAGGAAATTAAAATGAATTGATACTGTGTGTGAAGATCTCTGAAATGTTGGGATTTTCAGTCACGTGTTTTCACAATAATCATCAAAAATACACCTTTTTTCTTTTTTTTTTTTTTTGATATTCCATCATTTTGTAACCAATACCACATCACGACAGAAACTTTTTCCCATGCAAGTTTATCATTGCTGTTGTGTCACTCTGCTTGCCTGAGCCCTCCTGAGCCCTCCAGCTGGTGCTGTCTGTCTGCCTGAATCCATGTGAATGCAGCATAAAGGTGCTGGCCAGACAGCCAAACAATAAGATGCTTTGTGGACTTGTAAAGCTCTAAATCCAGTGGGCGCTGCATAGTTTGCTGATATTTCTCTGAAGGTCCATCAGTACAAACTGGACCTCATTATCATTTGATTTTTTTTTTAAAATCTTAACATTTTTAATACAATGACGTACCTCAGTGAATTGCAGGAGGTTTAGTTATGTAGCATTGTGGATAATTATTGTTGCATAGGTTTACAGCTTCCCGCTGAGTATCATTTTTGACAACCTTTGTACTCTGTATGTTGGCCTCCAGGTGCGCCTCCCCCTCCTCCCTGTAGAGTTCCTGACTGGAACGGTGGCCAAAGATGAGATGATCAAAGGTAACTTGAGTTGTCGTGACCTGATGGATGAAGCCAGGAACTACCACCTTCACCTAAACAACAAGGTGGTGCCGGACTTTGAGTACTCAGTCCGTACCATACCCCGGAAGCACACAGCAGGTTGGTCTTATATGGCTTTCTGCAGCAGCGATGTAACCAATGCTTTTATGACATTTACGGCATTCTTTGACCCTAAAAATAAATATATGAATTTGCCATCCCGTCTTGTTACCGCCCCAGGCGCCTCCAGCTGCAAACAAAACCATCCTAATGGAGTAACATGTCATTTATTGAACTATGTCATGTTGACTTTGTATATTGGTTATCTTTCTGAGACATTGTGTTTGCTCTGTGGGCATAAAATACGGTATATATTCGCTTTATTTGTCAAACTTATGTTCTTTCCAACTATTTCCCCAGGGGTTTTGTTTTGTGTGGGCGGCCGGGGGGGTTCAGGCGACCCATTTCGCAGCATAGAGTGCTACTCCATCACCAAGAACAGCTGGTTCTTTGGCCCTGAAATGAACAGCAGACGCCGTCATGTTGGAGTAATATCGGTTGGAGGTAAGGGAAGTTCTGTCTGTATCCCGAGGGCGCAAGGCGATAAGGGTTTTGGTATTTAGAGAGCAAAACAAACACATTTTATTATCCTCCCTAAGAGGGTGAAAATCAAATTTGGAATGAATGCCGTATGACTTGGAACATCCAACTAATCTGTCACTCATTCCTCAGCCAAATATTGTCTCACGTTCAGACTATTAAGACCGTGAAAACCCAGTCTCGGTCTCTGTTTTCTTCTTCAGGAAAGGTTTATGCTGTCGGGGGGCACGATGGCAATGAACACTTGGGCAATATGGAGATGTTTGACCCCCTCACGAATAAATGGATGATGAAAGCCTCCATGAACACCAAGAGGTACAAGAACACGCACTAATTCACACAAAATGAATGTCCTACGTTATGATCACAGAGTTATAGCAAATAGATGTAGTTTGGTTTTTTTTTCTTTCAATTATCATAATGATAGTGGCTGAGCAGAGAATAGTCCGTATACTGAAAGTCAGAAAAATGAAAGATGATTTTCAAGCCCTTTGTTATTTTGCGCTCAAGTCAGTAATCCAGTATCTGTGAGTGACTTCAATTACCAGCCCCGGTAAACACATTGGGAATCCACAGATTCATTTGCATTCTGCTCAATACTATTTTGTGTGTTTACTAGTCTTGGCCTTTTCTGTTCCATAGCGGCGGTATTAGCTCTGAGCATGGCTGTGTGTGTTTTCCAGGAGGGGTATCGCCCTGGCAGCTCTCGGTGGCCCCATTTACGCCATTGGCGGTCTGGATGACAACTCTTGCTTCAACGATGTGGAGCGGTACGATATCGAGGGGGACGGCTGGAGCGCCGTGGCTCCAATGAACACGCCCCGAGGAGGAGTGGGATCCGTGGCGCTCGGGGTGAGGCTGGACGGGAACAAAATCAAGCACCCGGCTCTACGCTGTACTTCACTGTTCCGCTGTGTACTCTCTTTTGCCAGAGTTTCGTCTACGCCGTGGGCGGCAATGATGGCGTGGCATCTCTGTCGAGTGTAGAACGGTTCAACCCGCATCTCAACAAGTGGATGGAGGTCAAAGAGATGGGCCAGCGACGCGCCGGGAATGGAGTCAGCAAACTTAACGGCTGCCTCTATGTTGTAGGTGAGAGGAATAAGCGCATATCAGCACCACTGGACCCAAGTTCAGTTGGTTTTTGTGCAGTCGTGCCGTGTCAACTCTCACATACATGCATTTCCTAAAGACTGTAGATCATGCAGGAGATGTGCTGTCCAGTACTTGCTTCTGCTGCTTGGACTGAAGCGACATTGCCTCCAGTGTTGTCGGATTTCCTTTTCTTTTTTTTTTTACTCGTTTCCTTGAAACGCATAAGTAAAAGGAGAGACAAAAAGGTTCTGTTTTGTAAAGCTGTCTGGTAACTGATTTACGAAAAGTAAGGATGATATTTTTATTGTTGCACTTGAACCTCAGGAGTCATTCAGAGAACTTGAAAACATCTGCTCAGAGGCTCAGCTATGACTCATGCCGTTTTTTAAATTTTATTTTTATTCTGTCTTTCTTCGGTTTCGGGTACATTTAATAACCCCTTGAGTTATCATAAATGCCAGTTCCCTACAGATGACTTTCTTTACTGCCAGGAGGAGCTGACAAATCGAGTGCATGTTACTTTAATAGTTGTTTTTCCCGCAAAGGTGGTTTTGATGACAACTCGCCACTGAGCTCAGTGGAACGCTTTGACCCACGAATGCACCGCTGGGAGTACGTGTCGGAGTTGACCACGCCGCGGGGTGGCGTCGGGGTCGCCACGGTGATGGGAAGAGTGTTTGCCGTCGGCGGCCACAACGGAAACATCTACCTGAACACGGTCGAGGCGTTTGAACCTCGAATGAACAGGTGACGACATGAGCGGGTATTAGTTGGTGCGAGTTTTGGAAGTAAAAAAAAGAAAAAAAAACTTCCGAAAGCCAACACTTAGTTGTAGACGATTGATAGACAGTTGATAGAAATGTAAAAAAAACATGTAATTTTCACTGCTTTATTATACATCACTGTTTCAGTGTTATATATAAATTTGTATCTATATATTTATGTGTGTGCATGTGTATATGTACGCGCGCGCGTGTGTGCGTGTGTGCGTGTGTGTGTGTGTGTGTGTGTGTGTGTGTGTGTGTGTGTGTGTGTGTGTGTACACATATATATAAAATATTACAGTGATGTATAATAGAGTACTAACAAAAAAGATTATCTTTTAGTTAGTACTCTATTATACAT
>CAAKHD010003289.1:13702-44500 GCA_901007705.1 Fistularia tabacaria | reverse complement strand
AGCAATTTCCTTGCCCCTTTTCCTTTTTGACACAAGACCACACTTTGAGCTAGAAGGTGCATAATGTGTATGGAGTAGAAATATACATACACACACACATATACATACACACATACACACACACACACACACGTATATATATATATATATATATATATATATATATATATATATATATATATATATATATATATATATATATATATACATTTATTTATTTTTCATTTATTTTTATTTTTTTCCTGACATCTGGAATCGGGCTTAATACGGAGGGAGCCTGGGGAAAACACAAATTTTAACACTGCCTCAGGTAGTGATAACAATCCACTTAATAACACCCAGATTGGGGCTAGCTGCTAATGTTAGCATACATTTTGCTTATCACATTCTGCCGAATGGATGGCAGGAGTTTGTTTCAGTTTCTGAGAGGCACTAACCTGGAAACAACAAAGATGGTATCGACACTAACATCCATCCACTTGTAACAGGGTTTGCTGTTAGTGCTAAGTTAGTGTTTTACAAAATTGGTCTCGAACATTTTCTTTGTCTGGTTTTGTTGGGGACGCAAAAACACAATCCAAGAGAATGTTAGCATGCCTTAACAAAAACACTGACATATACCGAAAGCTTACACTCCCAGAACCAAACTATCAGCTAATGTTAGCATCCTTGTCCAATTGCACTGTGACATGAGCCTTTTTTTACCTTTTTTTTCGTCTTTGGGAGGGACACCAGTCACTCTTATGGGGGCATTATTTGGAATTAAAATAAGCATGCCGTTTTTGCACGAGCGCAAGAAGGCAATATCCTGCTCGGAATGCAAAAGGCTCCTCTCCAAACAGGAAGTGGTGAGCGCTCCAATCTCACATTCAGTTGTCCTTTGAGGCATCACATTATATACGATCGCCGCTCTCAATGGAAATTCCTTTGCAAACTTTGGTAATTTGTTGGATAAACACATGTCAGGGGCGCCCATTGCACCTTGTGGCCTTCTAGGGAAGAACAGGTTGGGGTGGGCTTTAACGGGGAACAATCGTGCGTCCTGGGATGTGCAGGAGGGGGGTGTCATTGAAAGCATGGCAGCTGCAGGCTACGAGACAGTTATTTCTATATTATGTGATCTGCATGGGTGCGCATCTTGAAACGAGATCGCCCAAATTACACATCGGTGTTTGTTACATAAATACTCATTTCCGCGTGTGGGCCCAAAAAAGGAAAAAAAAATAACATGCCTCCCACAGAAAGTGGGATTCCTAGCAGTGAAAGTTAAACTATTTATGGTATGCACCACTTTCCACCCCTTGAAATATCTGCTCTTTTGCTTTTTTTCTTCCCTTTCTCCCTCCTTCCCTCCCTCTGTTTCTCAACAGACAGTAAAAGCCACCTCCAGTCAAACTGCGAGCCAAGATTAAGTTTGACAGGCAAATAGCCGCTCTTAAGACTGTGATGGCTCATCTGTTGTCATAGCAGGACATGCGTGTGCATGTACGCGTGTTAACACACACACACACAAACGCACACTCCTGGGAGATTTACACGTCCTGAGCTGCGGTGGCATTACAGTACAGTGGGGCCCGTGTGGCGAGGGCCTCAGCCAGGGCCGGTCCAGGGTTAGGGGCTCTAAAAAGGTTGTAGGTTATAAATACTTGATGGCGCTGTAAAGCTGTCATGCTCTTCCTGAAGCGAGCAAACACACACCCACACAGGAACGTACATGCGCGTGTTACACACACATGCACGAAGACACACATACACACATACACACATACACACACACACACACATACACACGCAGTAAGCGTCCCCAGGCCTCCTGTTTGCCTACTTTCCAAGTAGCAGTTTACTACTTCCTGTGTAAACAGGAAGCTGGGTGGCAAAGATGATGTCGGGCTGGCAGTTGTCACAATGTAAAGCGGTTCTGATTAGGTTTTTGCCGTGTGTGTGTGTCTGTGTGTGCGCTTGTGTGCGCATGTGTCCGTGCACATGCACAAGCTAACTCTTTAAACATAAATTTTATAGTGGAATCAGTTCTTGCAGTTAAAATGCCAGCAAGTTACTCATGACACCCCCACCCCCACCACCCCTTCGGCGCAAACACACACACCCCAGACAGGAAGCCGGACTGCTCTTCAAAATTAGTTTCCTGATGCAATATTGGATGTGTTCTTGGTGAACTGTTAAATAGAAAAAGAGGGGGTTGAAAGTGAAATGGGACGTTAATGTAAAGTTTTGTTGATGATTGATATAATATATATAGTATATTTTTATTTGTATAGTTTATGTAGTTAAATGATAGTATACGCTATATTTCAATATACTTTACTCACACACCAAACACAATATTTTTCAAACAGTTTGGTTTAGTTTTTCCCTGAGGAATGCCCGTTCTCTGCCTGCCCTTCCTGCGAGGGGTTTCGTCCCAGACACCGGGCCAATCACAGCAGCTCAAGCTGTCGTCCACAGTTTCGAAGCAACGCTTTGCTTCACGTCAAAATACATCACCATTCTTTTTTTTTTTGTCTGAAGCTGACTCAAATCCAGTGAGCCATGATCGAAGCTGCAGCACCGGGTCAGACATTTGGGATTCAGAGGATTTTCCCCGACAGTAGGAACTTGGTGAGACAATTGTCAAGACAGGAATGTGGCTTTTAAGGGATCTCGAGGAGAAACCGTTGCATTATCTTAGGCCGCTATAACACTCCTGGAAACAAATGGCCTCGTTCGCACTTCTTGACACAAATCTCTAGTTTTACAGAAAAGAGCGTAGCAGGTCAGGCCTCGTTTCATGTTTGTGTCTTCTAGCCAAGATGTTGGGTGACTGGACATTGGTGTGCGTTTCATTCTTTATTTATTTGGCCCCAGCAAGAGAGTACTTCTCATGCGTCCTCGTTGGTCAGCAGAGCAATGTCACAGATCTCTGTGATCTGGGCCTCAAACCTGGCAAAATTTTACGAGGCGGTTCGAGGCTGAAATCAACATCCTCCTGCTGCAGGACTCGGGTCATGTCATCGGTGTTTGTTGTTTTGGTTGTTGATGTTTGATTTGAGCATCAATCTCAGGAGTTTTAGTAGACAAGGTGTTAAATACAGAGAAATTATTGGCAGTAATAAAAATTAAAGAAAAAGTTTGATTGTCTGGTCTCAGTGACTCCCCTCTCAAAAAAAAACCTGAGTATCTTTAAAAGTGTCTTTTATAGTACAAACTAAAAGAAGTGTTTCAATTTATGTCTGCATATTTAAGTGACGGCAGGCCAAATGTTTCCCATGTGAAAATATCAGCAGCCAGACAAATGTCACGCTGAGTTACGACGCCGCCGTCACTCGTGTTTTCCAAAAAGAGTCACACGGCAACGTTTCACCCCAGATGCGGCATTTTTCGGGATCTTGCCCACTGAGCATCGCTTTGGTGCTGGATCTCACCAAAACCTCCATGAGACCGCTAAGCATGCAGTCTAAGCAGGAAGCTGTTTTTTTTATTTATTTTTATTTTTTTTTTTTTTATCAGATAGATGACACTCATAATAAGTCATATGGAGGTTGTGCCAGAGCAATGGCTGCTCAACCGGGATTCAAGATGGAGGTTTTTCTCTGTTTGTCCAGCCATTAAGCTGTCATGGCCCAGATACAGGGATATAGTCTTTTTATTTTTTTAATTGAATTCATCCCTCTGGAAAGTTTTTTTTTCTCTCTCTCTCCTTCCATCAGCCCCCCTTAGTGTCAGGGCTACATCCTAATACATTTCAATAAAGTTTGAATGTTATAAGGCCCCCTTTTTTTAACAAAATAAAACATTATTTATGGAGTTTTCCAGCAGGAGGTTATAGTCTGCTCCCCGAGTGCCGCTGCACATACTCAGGCATGCACAGGGGATGGGATTATGGTTGTTGGGTTGGGGTGTAGAAGTGAGGTGTTAGCGGGTGGAGAGGGACGTGTACATGCAGCTCCTGGTCTGAATAGCGCTACCTGGCATATGAAATGGAAGGGATGAAGGGTGGGAGAGGCGGCGGTGCACCCCACGCCACCACCGCCTTCTTTTTTCAGGAGGAAGAGGAGCGATGACAATGAGATGAGGAGCACCGACATCTGTATTTGCCAGGTGTTCCTTTTGTAATCCTCAGGCTCGCACTCAGCCATGGCGAGCAAAATCAGGAAGGGAAGGGAAAGGACGCCAGCCAGATGAAGACAAGGGAAGCTCGGAAGGTTGAAGAATCGATATATTTGTTTTTATTTGATCAAAACACAAACACAGACACTAAACGTACACCAAAACACAAACACACACACACCACGTACACGGAGGGGAAGGAGAAGCCCCCACGGCAACACCATTCTTTGACACTGACGATGATCTAATCTGCAGGCAAGGTGCTGTGGGCATTCGCTGTGCTCGCACACACACACACACATACACACGCCCACTCACAACCTCACGTTGCCTTGCTGGGTATGGGCCGCTTCATATTTGCTTGGTGCAGGTTCACGGCTTCCCTGCACGCCATTATGCTCCAGTGATAAAACGCTTTTCCACAGCCCATCAACACCGCCTTATCAAGAGCACTAATCGAAGCAGCCCACCGACCCCCTCCCAACAGACACACACAAACAGCTTCGTAGCACCTGCTTTTTTCTTTGTTTTTTTTTATCCCCCTCATCCCCACGGACCCCCCACATCAAGACGGATGTGTTACTGTAAATGCCGCTGGCCCCGGCAGGTTCCCCTCCGTCTCCATGATGGAGGCCTGGGATGGAGATAATGGGAGGGGGAGGAACATTAGAGCGCAGCCCCTCATCTTAACAACCCGTGAGATCTTTATCTCGGACCCGCTTGAAACAGATTTTACACAAAATTGCAAGCAGATGGCCGTTGAGGCAATGGAAGTTTAATTTATTTTCTTGATTCCAGCATAATTTTATCTCAGCGATATTTACAGTTGTTTTTGGAGAAAGGTAATATTTAAGTACTATTTACCTTTTTTGACATTTCATGACAATTTCCTCTTTAATTTGTACAGGATTTTGTTTTGTTTTTTTGGCCTATTTTGTCTAATTGTACTTTTTTCCGAAATAAAGTTTTCTTTTTTTTCCCTAATTTTAAGGTACCATCCTTTTTTTTTTAGCGGATTTTGCCTTTCCTTTTTATTAGTATTAGGTAATTTCTTCTCTATTATGTGTATTTTTCTTTATTGGTTGGTTTATTGTTTACTCTCTTTTTGGATGATTTTATGGTCAAACCCTTATTCCTCAATCATTTCTCGGTCGCTTGCAGCGACTCGTGTTGACGTTTGAAGAACGGATGGGACAATTTCCATGTTTTTAGATTAGTTGCTTGCGATTAAAGTTGATTTGTTCTCATGATCACTTGGACACTGGATTGATCACATGTTGGCATTCGCTTTGATTCTCAAGTCTTTGATGAGTAAGACCCTAACAGTCCGCCTCCCCCTTTGCTTATAAACTGGAAAAAGGCTGCGCTGTCCAGTTTGCATCCCCTCAATTGTTGCAAAAAATGTGAGCATCGTGCAACAAGCCCCTCCCCTCTTCCAGCCAAGGAGCTGATTAGGTGAACTTTTTGTTTTTGTTTTGAAAGGAAAGCTAGCTGTGAGGCAAAGGAGAGCAGCAGCTTCCTCTGGTCTGGAGCCATACTGAACAAAACTCGTCTGTTTGGAAAAACAATCTCACTCTGGGCCGTCAGCGGCAGAGGCTCGTCGTTGGAGCGCCGGTGACTGTCAGTGTGCGGTTTGTTGGTTTTGAGGTGGAGGTTGATGGGGGGGTGGGGAGCAGCATGTGAATGGACCAGTTTGTCTATCTTTAGAAACCAAGTGTCGTTCCCCTGCCAAAGGGAATCACCCAGATCCGAAGATGTTATGCAACCAAGGGTGCAGCCGGTCCGTGGGTTTGGGACGTGAGAGACAGGAGGAGGCGGAGTCATATACTGTATTCGGGTGAATGAGCGCCGTGACCTTGGTGTCACCATGAATTTAGATTGTGTCGTCGAAGCAATGGAAAGTTGATCAGGACATTGTACTTTCACTACACTTCTGATGGTTCTGAGCATGGCGTATGCGGCCTCATAGCTCGAGCAGTGAAAACATCTTGATAGGGGAAACGCTTGTAAGGGAACACAGCGCGTCACAAAACCCAAACACAGCGGCCTGCCAGGTTACGATTATTACCGGGTCTAGAGTGGTTCCGCGGCAACCATTCGCGGTGAGCAGTCCCGGGAGCAAGATTCAATTACCAGCGGCTTACTGTAAGACAAATGCAGAAATAGACTGGTGGGCAGTGTTATGTTTCACTGGGCAAGCTCAAGGTCAGGAGACTGTAAAATAATATCCCCCTGTAAAAGGAAGGATGTATGTCTCAGCAAATGGGGCGTCGCTGAGTTGACTTAACAGAAAGGCCTGCTTATAACACGCTTAATACACAGATATTACACCATGTCTTGACAGATTCAGTGTCATGTCAGCAACACGTGCAGGGCCAGCCAAACCCATGTTGGCCCACAGAGCTGACGGCTAATGCAGAGTACACTGTTGCAGTATCTGGAAGGAAGTGCCAGATTATTTCATCCCTCTGTATTAAACACCATCCGCTTTCCAATACAACCACATTATATAACTATTCATTTATTAGGAACAATTTTTTTTCAAAAATCTGTTGGCTTTTTTATATTTGATCTGGTTCAAACAAGGGATGGAACAATGTAGCTTCTCATCAGATCATCAGGACGCGCGTCAGAGCGAGTCTGCTTGTCGAACTTTCCCATTCGCCCGGGGCCATGGCGGTGACGCCCCGGGCAACCTCTGACCCCTACTGATAAACTCTACCACCAAAGATGTCGGCCAGGCGTGATTGTCGTCCAGGCCGCGACTCGTGATGTGACTTGCGGCGCTGACCTGTCACTCCAGATCCTATCCCAGCATCCAGGCTTGCCCCCCCCCCACTATCGGCTGCCTCCCCCTCCACTGCCCATTGCCTTAGAGACAGCCAGTCTGACTTGGAATGCTGCTGCTCAGCACTGCCCAGGGTTTCTCTCATTTATTGGAGGAGATGAAAGTATCAATTCAGTGTGTTTGTTTGTGCGTGCTCATCTGCATATACGCTTGTGTCCAATATTGAAATAAAAATAATAGTAATACATATTTGCAAACGGGCCCATATCTCTCAGAGGAGAGAAGGACAACTGTAAAGGCAGCAATGACAAGCTGTGCGCTCATAAACTAGGCAGTTAAAATACAATAACAAGCGTGAAACCGGCAAAAGATGAGGGATGGAATCCTGTAAGTTCTATTTCTGCATCCGTGAACCCCCATCCAAAGGAAGATTATTTTGTCATTATTATATAAGGGCCGTCTGTAGACTCTGACAAGGTGGTGTTCTTGTTAATGTGATCTATTTGTTTTGATCATTTTTTTCCCCTGCCTTTTTCAGTGAATTGTGTGTTTTTGTAGCCCAGCAACAAGACGGAAGCGCCAACGTCTATTTCATTTACCTTCACGGATCCGTGGGGCCCTCAAGCTCGTACTCTGGCCCGGAACCGAACTGCAGGGCCAAACCTGCTCAGCTTCCTCGGCCAATCGTTGTCGAGCCTACACAGACCATCCTTCATCAGCAGGGGAATTTAAGAAGCTGGATAAACAAAATACTTTGGCTTTGTCGCTGTCAAACAAGTATTTACTACATGGACTTTGGTGTGTATAATCTCTAACTGGTTACATGTCAAGGCCGTTTGTTTCCATGGCAACATTTGATCATCCTTCAGTGGTTCAGTCTCCTTCCGCACCGCCATCTAACAGGATTGAAGATGGCACTGTGGCCTCACAGCTAAAAAAGGTTCTTGTTCAAGTCCATCCACATGATAGGTTAGAGGTTAGGTGCTTTGAGCAGTCATCATGCAACACTTTTGGTTCAGTCCCTGAGCTCCTCCAAGCCTACTGAAGTGTTGTTTAGCAAGACACTGAACCCCTAACACACGTGTTAAACTCAAGGCCCACGCGCCAAATGGGGTCCACCACGTCATTTTACGTGGCCCACGAGAACCTCTTAAAAGGTCTGTTTGTTTGGAAATAAATAATTCAAACACATGCATTGACCATAAACTACATTTCCCAAATTTCCCCCTATGGGGATCAATAAAGTATTATCTTATTTCCCACAATTCATCCTGATCGTGTTATCTGTGAAGTTACGGCATCCCGCCATTAGATTGCAGTGGAACCACATCAATGTGATGTTCAACAGGTGGAATTGAAAAATGCAACTGATCCCTAGATGTCCAGGAAGAGACAAATCGATGCTGATGGATATTTTTCTTTATTCACTTGGATAGTTTGATCATTGATTGATGGAGTAATGTGGGTTTCTTAACCTGACAATATAAAATGATTTATATTGTAACAGAGCAACTTGTGAACATTTTGTTTTACATCTCTGCAAATGCATATGTAACATTTTGGATTTGAATGAGTAATAAATTCAGAGTTATTTAACATGACTTTGACACCCTTGCCCTAACTGCTCCCTTGGTGCCGCTGAGTGGCTGCCTCACTGCTCTCGGGTTAGCCATGATGGGTTAAATGCAGAGAGCAGGTTTCAAAGTCATCTCTCAGCTGCGAAGCCGCTCTATCCTGACCAATAACAAAATAGATAATGATAATGAATTCGTCTTCATCTGAGATTTGTATCCGGTCCGGGCCCGTGCATTGCACAGCTCAGGTGATTAGCGCCGTGGACCTCCTCCCCCCTCCTCCCCTCCCCAATGTTCAGCCACGCGTTGCCTCGATCTCCAGTCTCTCTGCCATCACCGCCAGACATTCCTCAGCCCGGCGGAAGGGGAAGCGCCGCTGTGTAATTTGTGCCGGCCGGAGGAGCTACTCAGCTGGGGCTCAGCTGCTTCGAGGGTTTGATGGGGAAGTTCCTATCAAAAAAAAGAGAGAGAGAGATCTGTGATTTTTTTTCTTCTTCTTTGGGGGAAAAAGAGGTCAGCGATCACCACATAAATCACCTGACCACGGCAAAGGATTGCACTCCCGTACAAATAAAATAAACCCAAGAAAAAAAAAAAAGCAGGCCCAGCCCTCAGACCATAAACATGTCCCTCCTCAACCCTAAACGGAGGCAGCTTCCCTCCCTCCTTCACTCTGTTTCAACACATCCCTCTCTCGACTTCCTTCCTGCCCCACCCATTGAATTTTAATACCTGCCTGTCATGTTCCCCTCTTCACCAGACCCTTGCTGCGCATCTAGTAATTACAGCAGCACTGAGAGAAAAAAAAACCCTTTCATTTAAAAGGATTGGCAATTATCTCAGTGGAACACAATAAAAAATGGTTTCCCCCCAAGAAGAAGGGGAAGTTTTAGCTGCGGTATGCCGCCACATATCGCACTGCCTCGGCTCTTGAGTGGATGTGAGGTTGGGTCTCGTTTGGGTTGCCCCCCCCCCCAACTTCCCGACTCCGCTCTTGCCTGCTCCTCCCCCTCCTCCTCCCCCCTTGTCAGATACTGGATAATCGGAGAGCAAGGGTTTCGGCGAAACAACGGACAAAGTGGCGAGACTTTACTGCCGGAGATTTGTACCTGCTGCTTGTTAAATCACTTCTTTTAAAATATGAACTGTTTGAATTGGAGGGTTTGGGGTGGGGGAGGGGGGTGCAGATGGAGGTGAGGAGGTGGTGGGGATGAAATTGCTACCTTTAACCAGCCTTGATTTAGAACCGTGGCCTGCCGTTCACCTCTGAGGGAATCTATAAAGTTGTTCCGGCCATTGTAAATAACATTTTTACGGAACTGGGAGTGTGTGGCAGGGTTTCATTTTTATCCTAACACCTTATCGGGACCAGGTTGGTTCTTTTTTAAAAAAAAATTTACACTCACCAGCTACCGATACTCTTGACAAATGCATACAGACATATAAATGGCTACCGAAGTCAAAGCCGGTGATTTTTGGGCAAAGCTGTTTGGTTTGGCCGAGCAAACACTTTCAGTGCTTCAGGCTGTGTAAGTGTAGAACGTGTCTTGAGTTGGATCATCGACAAAGGCACTAAAAATCCTGATTGCATTGCCAGATTGACATGATTGTAATGATACGAACCATGATAATTGCACTAGCTAGTTAGCAGCTAAGGGATGGGCTTTTTCAATCTTGCACATTTTCCCTTTGACATGTTGGATGAAAAGTGCTCAGAGGAGGTCTGGTGATTTTTTGAAAAAAAAAAAAAAAAAAAAATTATTTTTCGTCCACAAAACACTCCTGTGGTTTAACAGCCAAAGAACCAAATGGGTTTGAAAGTTATCAAGTGAGCGTAAATAAAAACTCTAATTCGCATCTGCAGAAAATAGCAATGGGAGCTGCATGCAGCGCAAACTGTACTTTTTGCCTCTACCCATTGATCACTATAGTGACAATCTGAAGTTTATCTTGAATGGTTGTATATCTCTATATGAAGTGCGAATGAGAGAGTGAATGGTTGACACAGGGAATGGTTATTTGTCTCTTTATTTGGCCCTGTGATCGACTTGCGACCGGTCCAGGTTGAACCCCATTTCTCACATAATGACAGCTGGGATAGGCTCCAGCCCCCCACCCACCAAAGAATAAAACCCAAATTCAGTAGCTTTATTTTTAGTGTATACGTCGCATTTACATACTCTAAATCGATGTGTTTTTTTTTACACAAATGCAAACATCTCAGTCATGCTCGGCCTTCTGTGGTGGTCTGATTGTGTTGGGCAGAAGCCAGATGATCTCCGAGTCTTTTTACACAAATTTGTGTCTCCCAGTGGACACAACTGACTGAAATCGATCCCATTGCTGACAGATTGATACTGGGGTCCTTTAATGAAACCCATCGGCAACCCAAAACAAAGGCATTTTATTGCCAAGTAATTAATGTCAGATTTATTTTGTCTTCCCAGAGAGAGAAAAGAATACGTCTTTGCTGATCCCTGTAACTCTGGGTCCGGTTGCAGCAGCGGGATGAAGTTTTGATTTCTGCATCATATATCTACCATGCGCTCTATTTGATGTCTAAGTTGGACACCTCTGTCCACCTCTTTTGGTCTGGATCCTGAGTTTGAATCCCTTGAACGTCACACTGCCCGATAATCTAATCTCCCATCTGAGACTAGCTGTTATTTAGGAGATGCGTATTTGAATTGGACGCAGTTGGCCGGGTCAGAAGCGGTTCAGTTCTGTAGCTCCTGACCTTTAAACTCAGAGTGGCTAATGCTAACATGAAGGACGGTTTAAAAAGGGTTGTAACATTCACAGTAAGGGCCATGAGCCAAACATTAGCATCGTAACAAGCACTCCATCGAACCTCTAGCATCCATGTAGATACATAGTTTGGTGTAAATACAGTAAGAATAAGAATTTAATATTTGTTGTTAAATGTTGTTCTTAAACCAAAATGTCCGTAACCTAAAAACAAAAGTTACCAAAACAAACCATTGAAAGTGAATTAATCAGTTCCAGAACAGGTAAAATAAAAGCTTTCTTTACTCTCTTAAAGTCATTCTATGCTCAGTTATGCCTAAAAAAAAACATTTTAAATTCTGATTTAAATTTGTCTGATTCTAATTTTAAATTTAAATTTTAAATTAAATTTAAATTGAATTCAAGAGCATCAGTGGTTTAAAAAAAGAATGAACTTAAAATTAATGAATAAATAAACAAAGCACTTAAAACCATTGGAGGAGTTCATTCAGACAATAAATGCAACGTGACTGTTGTACCTCAGCCAGTGTTTAGCAGCCTCTTAGCAGTTAATTTTGTCATCAACTAATACTTTGTATGTGTCCTGAGGCATTTTTGTTCCGATTTTTTGTTCGTGCGCCGAATAGTTTAGCAAGTAGTCTGGTCTTGGTACGAGTTGGTGATGCATTTAGCTCTTAATGTGAAAAATGCTATATGAACAAGCACTTATATATGTGCGGCAGCAGAAATACACAGATGTGTTTGAGAAAAGATATAGCTAATAATGACAAAATTGTGTTTTTCTTTTTTTTGCCGGCCTGTCATTGCCCAGAAAATCCACATTTGGCCTTTACCTGTCCTGGAGAGGTTGCTCTGGTTTAATTTACAAAAAACACCTTGAAGGTTGTGACCGATTCGCTGCTCAGTAGGTCAGCTGTGTTTAGTCCAAACATGGCGGACTTCCTCCTTGGTCGCAGCCAGCTCTGTGATCTCCCCACCCCCCCTGTAGCCCTACCTGTCGCAGCCTTGTGTTGTTTTTACGTTTATGCATTTTGCCGCCGGCCTAGAAAGAGAGACAGAGAGAGAGAGAGAGAGGCAGAAAGTTTTGGCTGGAACAGCTGGTTACCCTGGCAACACTTTGTGCCACAGGAACTGGCCTATCCGTGTCAGTCTGCTGGCGGGATCTGGGCCATGCCTTGTGTTAACAGATTATCTGATTTCCATTCAGACGGCTCGGGTATCGGCCCCACTCCTCCGTGTTCTGGAAAAGTGACCCCAGCCAGCCTCTGTCTGAAAGCCCCCTAGAGTCCTCCTCTCTTCTCCCATTTCCTGTCTTAATTACGCACTCCTTTGTGTTCGGGGTTGCTGTTTTTTTCTTCTTCTTCTTCTTCTTCTTCTTCTTCTTCTTCTTCTTCTTCTTATCCACCTCCTCCTGCCTCCTCTTCTTCTGCTCGGTGCCTGTCTCTCACTTTTTTTTTTTTGTTCACAAAGAGATGGGGGCCGAGATTTTGAAGTCTGTTGCATGGACTGTCCTTGGCTGCCTGACCCTCCCACCCCCCCGGCAGCCTCCACCTCCCTCCCACACCCCAGCTTCCCCTACTCCCTTCCATCGTCCCTCCACCTGAAAGAGAATACGGTGTTTTTCGATGCATAAAAGGCTTGGCGCTGTCAACAGGATGAATCCACTAGGGCTCATGGAAAGCATACTCAGAGCTGCAGCTACAGTTTCCCTGAAAGGAGAGAGAGGAGGTGGTGGGGAAGGAGGGTGAGTGAGGGAGGCAGCTGGAAGGGATTACTGTGCAGTTTCATATGCAGCACAATTACAAACATACCAAGTGTTAACTTGGCTGTGCAGCCAGTGATGGTGCTTTGGCTCTGGAAACCAGGGGGAAGCTCAAGTCTTTGTGTTGTTGTTGTTTGTTTCATGTGTGTTGATTTGCACCCAGCTGTGCACCAACACCCCGCTCCACCCCTTTACCAGAATCCCCTCAAAGGTAAATTGAAGGGTCAGTGCAGGGGAGAGTGCAGCCCCGTAGGTGTGGGATGCACGGTGGTGGAACTGGACGGACGGGCACCCCCGTCGTGACAGAACAAAACGGGTTTTTGTCGCCGTCCCGCGTCGGGTCCAGTTACCGAGCCGGGGGGGTATCAAGTCGAGATCGAGAAAAAGGGTGACCTTGTCTGGGGTGAAATCTGACACAGGTTTTCACATGCTGGGTGGGGATTTTTTTTTTCTTCCTCGCTCCCTTCTCCTCCTCCTCCTCCTCCATCTCGTTATATCCTGCAGGATGTGGCTAATTGCGGCGATGTCGCAGATTAAACCCTGACACCGCGACACGTGATTGTAGAACAACCCAGGAGCGTGTGTTTTAAAGTTTTAGTGCACTTTTGCTTAACTCCTCTTGCACATTGAGAGAACCATCCAGGCTGAAGGTCAGGGTTAACAAATCCAGCCTGGCATGCGTGGCTGAGAGGATGGGACGTGAATGTGCTGGGCGCAAGCTGTGGCAGAGACTATTGTACCTGGGACTTCTCGGGCCAGCAGGACAGAATACCCATCCATGAAGACCTAGGAATCTGAAGAACAAAATAATGTTATATATTTATATTGAGGTTTAGTTTAATATTGTAACCCTGTAAGGTGCTTATTAAAACAGTACGCAGTTATAAGTGTCATAAAAAACCTTAATAAGGATAATACTTTATTGATCTCCATAGGGGAAATTCCTTAAAATAACAACTTTCTAAAGGCTGAAAAAAAAGAACCTCATAAGTTTGTTAACATGGTTATTTTAGTTTTTTGTGTAATAGTTTACTTAAGTTACTTTTTTTGACTCATATTCTGTTTTTCTTAAGTCTATTTGCTATTGAAAATCAAATGTGGTTATTTTGCTTTATGAATGTTTAATGCTCGTCGTGATGTTAATAAACATCTTATAAGATAATAATATTAGGCTCTGTTGGTTATGACACGAGAGGTTCCGGTAAAAACGAGAGTAAATCAGAAAAATCTAGGTCTAGTTTTGTGCATTTGTCATACTTTATCTTTTTCTTGTGTGTCTTGACACACACACGCCTACACACTCAGTCATCGCCCCCTACACACACACCTATCTCAGCCTCAGCGCGAGGTGAAGGTAAATAAACTAATGTTTAGATTTCATGGTAATGGAAACCGATCCATCTGAGTCCCTGCTGTCAGTCAGCAACTCTCGTGTTTTGGTCCGTCTCCCTGCTAAGTGACTGTGAGAGTGTGTATGTTTGTGTTTGTGCATTTGTGTGTGATTGTGTGTGAGGGATGATGTTCATTTAATGGTGGTCACATTGTCAAGGGGGACGTCGGTTGTGACGACAACGAGGGGATGACGGAGGAGGAAACACCACAGGCGACAAGGCTGTTGATTTTTTCAAATATATTTTGCATTAGCTTGTTTTTGTTTGTTTTTAGTTTGTTTTAATAAGCACAAATAAAAAGATCAAATGATTTGCACTAGTATTTTAAAAGTTATTGAGGGATCATTATTCAAATATTAAAAGGTCTGATAATTTGTGTTGCTAATCTTAGGGATCGTTTTGAGATAATTTAATATTATAAAAAGACATCTTTTCATTTGTCCATTTTTTTATATAAAGCTAGCCGATATTTCCAATTTGTTGACCAGGTTTTTTTTTATAATTTGATAGTGATTACCAAGTAGTATATTTGTATGTATAATATATCAAGTCCTGTGTTCAAGTCGATTGATATCACAGCTGTGTGTATTCATGTGTTTGGTGCCGCCGATTTGAGGGCTGCTGGCAAACATGAAGGCGAGGTGAGTCTCGGCCCGGCGGCGCTTTGAAAACTGTTCAAAGCCAAAAAACCCTCCTCCTACCCACCCACCCTCCCCCGCCCCCACACTGCCCCCACTGCTGCATGGCGACAAGGGCTGTCAGAGAAACACAAAGCGCTCAGGGTTGCGTGTTAGGAGCCGCCTGAATGGCACCGGGCCTAACGAGAGCCCTGCAGGAACCCCGAGGTGGGCCTGGCACCTGCAGTCTTTCTGTGGGAGAAAGTGGGGTGTGTGTTTGTGTGTGTGTCGATGTGTGTGTGTGTGTGAGGCAAAGATGATGTGAGTTTATTCTTTCTTTTTTCTTATAGTGTCTACACCGGTGGGTATTACTTGCAGTTAAGATGTCACTGTGAAGAGGAGGTCATTTAGTGTGTGTGTGTGTTTGTGTGTGTGGGTGCGCATGGTGAGATGGTCATTCATTTGAGTGAATTGTCAGAAACTGCGATGTGTAATGAAATCCAGTGGGTGAAGCATCAGATCACAATTTAGTGTCTTTTAGTGTTTTAGCAAAACAGAGGGAATTCAGTTTTTCTTGTTATAATGTCATCATAACATGTTGATCCACAGCTTTCATTCACTCTGACCAGAGTTATAATAATATAGTCGCCGTGGGATCCATAGATGACGTAATTCAATGCACAGGAAATAGTCATTCTAATGAAGTCTCGAAACTGTCAAAGTGAAGCAGGAGTGACGGGTGGGTTGACAGACCCACTCTTCAATCTGTTTTTGAAGAAGGAGGAATGATGATTGTTCTCTCTCTGTGGGTTCTCCGTATGAACCGAACTCCGTTCTCTCTTCTATTTATTCTATATCCACATATGAACATATGAAAGTTTCATGGTCATGATGGAATCCATTCACCGCCAGTGCTCTGGCCTCGATAGGATCCAATCAGGTTACTCCTTTTATTTATGCTTGAGCATCACAGTGGGCTACAGGGCGGGGGGGCTGTTGCGTCACCGAGGTGGGCAGAATGATATCAGAAATGGCAGCAGAGGAAGGACAGGAAAGGCGAGGACTCCTCACAGGAGGACGCCAACATCAGACCGCCCCTACTTGTCATCGTTGGAATGAGCTCATAAAGTAACCGAGGGTCCGGCCTGAGCCGCGGTGAAAATGGCAGCTCGGAGCTCGGAGGGTGGCCGCGGGCTGGCTTACAGAAACCAGAGCCGGCAAGTTTTTACAGCGAAGGCAGGATCGGTTGGAAGGATGCGGCGACCTGCCGACGGCTGGCAGGAAACGCCTCTTTGTAAAGCAAACATACACCTATTTTATGGCTGCCACTTTACTGCCTTTTCATGACAGGATTCAATGAGTCGACATTTCAACATGGCCTCCATCTAATTTCCTCTGCTTTTCTTCACCTTTTTTTCCCCCTCTTGGTCGGATGGCACACACACCCACATACACACACACACACATACGCACATAAAAATAATACTGCTTTCTTTAACCGTCGTGGCCATTTTTACTTCTCGTGGAGGTGTGAGGGTCTGTTCATCGGGGTTGTTTTGACAGATTTGGGGACTTTATTATGGCACCGGGGCAAGAGCGAGGCTGTGAGTGTCCCCCACCATCCTCACCTCAGCCCAGGTCCAAAAAGAAGATGTTACACAAACAATTAACCATTTGACCTCGAGAATTTTGTAGAAGTGTGTGTGTGTTTGGGGGGAGGGGGGGGGGTGAAGTCCCTACATTCTTTAACAGACGTGTAACGCAAGCCCAGACAGAGGGACATGGAACCATTAAACCGGGCATCATGTTTGATGCGTTTAGGCAGTGTGTTTCGACAGCGGTTGAATTGCGGACGGCCATGCTCATCATAAAACAGCATCAACATGCGTTGCAACCACACACAATTCCACATCGACACACCGATGCTGAAACAGGGTGGGAAGAACCATCAGCGACAGCGGCACTCATGCGAGTTGATGTTTGTCCAACCTTAGCTTTTATTTAACAAAATTGAGTTTTGATTTAGGTCATAGCCACATCATTACACTCATCATTACAGTAGGCACAGATAAATGCTGAATTACATAACATGATGATAAAGTTTTATGAAGACATTTGTACCCCTGATTTTCAAAATAAAGTCTATCACACTAGTGCAGGAACCCAGTGGCTTCAGCTTTAATCTTCAATGATGTCCTTTCAATAAGTGTAATGTTAAAAAGTAAATAAATAAAAATACAATTTAAGCGTAATATAAGCATACATACAGAAGTAAGGGAATGTGAAGGTATTAAAAAAATCCTTTAAAAACCTCCCATAGGTCACTTTGATAGTTTGGGAATGTCTGCATTCAAACATCACATGAATCAAAATAATAGTCTTTTCTTTGTATAATACTTTACACAACAGTACGCCATTTAGCATTCATGTTTAACCATTGCAAATGCTTACAAGACATTAGGTGGACTAATTTATTTTTTTTTTGAAGACCCACAGTTTCCCTTCAACGCCTGTTTGAGAAATCCCCTGAAGCAACATCTCACTGCAAAATATAAAAAGCTGGTTCATTTTTAATGTGTATAAATCAGGAGCTGAAATAACTTATGCGTAAAAAACAAAAAAAAGGTGGAAATCTATGCACAGCTGGGCCCGTGCATGCTCCCGGCAGGGCAGCAGGGGGTTAACTGCGCCGGAGTTATTTGGTTCTTGTACGCAGTGGCCTCGCCTGCCGGATGCAAGTTTGACTCAAGGGCAAAATCCAAAGTGAAAGCCTCTCATGCTTTTGACTGGTTGCCAACTCTCCCTCCTTCCATCACTCACTCGCCCTCCCCTTGCAACCCCCCCCGCCATGGCCTCTGTTCATCATCCGATCCGCTCCCCACCTTAAAAATCGGGACTGACACCGAGCAGGGCCCAGTGTCCCTCCCAGTGCAGCTTGACCCCGTCCAAAATTATGTCATTTTTTTTCTAAGAAAGTCCTTGTCCAAAAACCTCCTTTCGCTCAGGAGCTCGAGACCTGCTGCAGTTATGAAGTTGTGTGTGTGTGTGTGTGTGTGTGTGTGTGTGTGTGTGTGTGTGTGTGTGTGTGTGTGTGTGTGTGTGTGTGTGTGTGTGTGTGTGTGTGTGTGTGTGCGCGCGCGCGCGCGCGTGCGCGTGCGCGTGCGGGATTTATTTTGTAATTCCACAACGAGCAGCCCCAGATCACGTCGTCCACTCGTCGGTTTTAATGTTGAATGTCACACGATTTCTCATTTTGACGCTTTTCCACTTTCTCATTTCCGAGCGTGATGAGCCCTTCCTCTGAACCAGCAATCCGCTCTGTTCCAGGCGCTCTTATTTTGACCAGACGGTGAAGCGATGTCGCTAATGTGCAACGAGCATCGCGTGGAAGTTTCTGTGAAAAGGGTCTGTGCGAAGCTCAGCGAAGTTTGTGTCTGATCTGGGGAAAACCGTCGTTGCAATAGAGTCCGGCGAATTGGGGAGGGAGCAAACATCAATACGGTGCTATGATATTGATAGACCAGCGGTAAATGTTGACAGGCTAAGAGATTTCATCATGCACCGCCATTTGGTTCATTTGGCCAGTCTCTGTAAGCGTCGCATCCATCATCAGAAAAATAAGGACTGGATTATTTCTTCCGCGGAGAGGGGAGAATGGAATGGCACCTTCTCTCGATGGAAAAGGCGATAGTGAGAAGCGTCGTGCAATCACCTGCCAAGTAGTACAGCCTGGTAAGTGTAATGTTATTGCAGTATATCACTTATCACTTAATGGCTGTATTGTTGTGGCGGGCAGAGTTTGGCGATCAAATTGCAGTACTTCGAAAAAATACCCCCCGCTGCTGTTAATGTAGGACTTTTATTCTTCAGGTCTTCTAGACATGGCATGGTATTATTATTCTTTCTTTTTTTTTCCCTTCACATCGCAGTGGGAAACCAACCCGAGTAAGGATTTGCGTGTTTGGACCAAAACCTGTAGTCTTGCTTTTGTCCTTTTAGCCAGTTTCTACTAATATTACATCATTGCATCAGATTAATTTCCCCCCAAACCCAAGCAGCAGGAGTCGACCTTCCCGACCTCACGCCGAGCATTTAGTTCCATCAGGCTCTTTTTTTTTTCAGTTTGGCACACTCTCAACGAAAAATCCAGTGGCCCTGTCTCCGAGTCGGTATGACTCACCAAGGCCCGCGAGGATTGCGGACTGACAGGTTAGGAAACCGCATGCGGCGAAGGCCTCGGGGAAGGAGCAAAGGCAGCTCATGTCTCCACTGGCAACTGGACGGCCGCCGCCATGCCCCATACATTTCTAGCATGGCGACAAGACAAACACCGGTTTAGTTTTTGTGAAGAATAATGATATTTTGCCTCGTCTTCCTCCCCTTCGTTGCTTCCCTGGCTTCAATGCATTCATTTATTTTTGTGTACTGGGAGCAGTTCCAGACCTGGGTTGGACCAAAGTTGGCCGGCAACATAAGGCGGCCCCCTGGGGGAGAAGATTCCCGGCATTCCTGGGCGTTCAGGGAGAGGCGCAAGACTCGGCAGATAGGAAGTCATCTGTCATTGGGGGGGTAATCACTTCTGGGGGAGGGGCTGCAATGCCCCGAATGATTACTGCTGTTATCGGCAGTGAAACTTGGCGCAGGGAGAGACATCGGCTTGTTTTTCTCCTCCTCCCTCTCTCTCTCGATCTCTCTCTCTCTCTCTGTCCTTTTGTTTTTGTCAGCAACCCATTCGGGGTCTCAGGCATGGTGCTCGCCGGTCACTATTTCTCAGGGGGGGCCCAATGATGGCTATATTGTTGGTTTATAGTACCGCCGAACACTGCCCATCACCCTTTTTAATAGTTTAGCCGCCGCTTTTTGGGGGAGGCGGAGTGTCTTTGTTTTGGGCTTTTTAATCTGGGGCTCCCTTCAAGTAGGCCACCGAATTCGACTTTACCCACCACCCATCCCCGGCCCACCCTGACCCACCCCATGTGGCTCTCTGCAGGCCATGGTTCAGGTGGGACGCCGTCATCGGGAAAGGAGCCCCGTCAACACCCCCCAGGCATGCTAAGTCCAGAATTTGTCTCGTCGTGGGCCACTCCCCCAACCCCCCTTCACCATCCTCCTCCTCCTCATTCTAACCCCTGCCCTTGGATCCTTGAGAACAGGAAGCGTATCTTGTTAAGTGATGGATGGGCCCCCTGCTCTTGCTGAGAGGAAGAAGAAGGAAAAAAAGGCCTTTTTGCCCTCCAGCTCAGTCAGATGAGTTTAGCAGTTTTAAAGCTGAGGGTCTGCTCCGCTCCGCGGCGCCTCGGAGCCTGCACACCCAAACACCACGGGTGGGTCTCCATTATGTACGCGGGGGAGAAATGACAGCCAATTGGGAGCAGGTGGCGCCTTTCTTTTTTATTATCTTTTTTTTTTTTTTGCAACAACAGCGAGAAAAGTGAATGCCGGCTTCACATGGCGTCAGTATGGTGCTTGGTGCACGTGCACTTTTGCTGATTGTTACACCGGAGAGTCTGCACGCCCCATGAAGCCGGGGGTCATTGGGTTTGCGCTGGCATGTCGTTGCCGGATCGTCCCAGGGAGTGCTGCTCAGGAAGTGTCCCTGACACTCCTCTGTGCGGTGCAGCGCAGGCTGCTGATACTGGCTTGACCTGCTTTGACAGTTCTCACCACGTCCTCCCCCGATCCACCGCATACACACACACTCACAACACACAAACACAAACACACACACACACACACACACACACACACACACACACACACAAACACATATAACCCCATAATAACCCTGTGGGAGCCACTGTGACAGCAGCTTCCTTATTCATATATGTTCACTGGCTGTTTCCGGCTTCCAAAGTCTGCGGCCTTTGAAAGCTGACCCCCCCGTTCCTGGTGACCCAACCGCCACACTCCATCGACGGTGACATCGCAGCCCCTGCTCCCAGCCCCACGGTAAGTCGTTTTCCCTCCTCGAAGGAGTGGAAGAATCCAGGCACCCGAAAAACAAGAAGATTTCCTCTCCTGACCCAACGCTCCTTTGTTCACCGCAGCTCTGTTGTGGTTACCTAAGGGCCACTACCCATGTTTGTCTCCAGTTTCCATCCTCTCATGTTCCATATACATACTCGAGAACACACACACACACACACACACACACACATACATACACACGAACAAAAAAAAGAGCAGCAGATAAAACGGCTGGAAAACTGTCGGACGCTCATGTTCATGGAAATCCGGAGGGGAAGTAAGAAGAGAATAAACAAACGGTTAAACCTGCATCCTGTACGGGGCGGCTTTTACACAGAAATGCGGACTTCAATGTTTCCTCCTCAGAGAACCTTGATATTTTCATGTGAAACAGAGAGGGAGAAAAGGAGGCGACCTTTCACATTATTCGGATCTCCAGGAATTAGACCAACTGTTAAAGGACTACTTCACCACCAAATGACAATCCCGCCATGTTTCTGCTTGTTGTGGCAAATCAAAATTGATAAGTCAAAATAAGAATGGGACTTGCAAGTGTATGTTTGTGTGTGTGCGCACGCATGTACATGCAGGGGGAGCTACTACAATGACTCCTGTTTAAAATAAATCAATGAATAAATAAAGGAAGTTCAAAGACTGCCAGACCAGTCCTTCAAACTGCTGCTGATCACTCCTGACACGACCTCCTGCATGGCTCGTGTGTGTGTGTGTGTATGTGTCCCGTCTGGACTCAGGATGAGGGGCTCCGCAGGCTTCACAACCTGGCCTCACTCAGGATTAAAGCAGGGCGACAACAATGAAAGCTGTCACTTCGAGTTGAATTTTTTTTGTCCCCCCCTTCCATTGAAATACTGCCCTCCTCCGACCCGCTGAACTGCCCAAACAACAAACACAACACGCCACCGCTGATCGCGGCCCGACCAGGGGGAGAGGGGCGGATTTGTCTGTCTGCCGGGCTGCTTGAGAGACGTCCGTTACTTAATGATGTCTGACAAGTGAGACAGTTGCGGCTTCGGGTATTCAAGGGCTGTCTAGGGGTCGTAGAGACATGACATGCAGGAAGTGGAGGGTTTTTCTGATAACCCCGACAAGCTTTTGTTTTTAAAAGCGATTTAAATCTTCATTTCCAAGGCACCATTTCTGTTTTGCGCCCGAGGGAAATAAACAAATTATCACCATCAGCATGATTAGATGGTCGTTCTTGGATCTTTCTCATAGAGGAGCTGCTGTTTGTGCTTTGCTCTTGCCTGAGTTTAATCGCCGGACATTCAAATGTGGAAAATTCAACTTTTGTCACTTTTGCTTTTGTGGTTGACATCGATTAGAGTGTACTCGATGTGTAAATCTGAACTCCTGGCAGGTTCCTCTGTACGGATCTGTGAAACCTGACCGTGCCGCCTTCTCTCCACCCCACAGGCCCTGATGCGTCCAGGTCGTCTTGACCGAATCGTCTATGTGCCTCTTCCAGATGCTCTGACCCGAAGGGAAATATTTTCCCTTCAGTTTCGCAACATGCCTGTGTCTGAAAATGTGTCTCTCGACAACCTCGTGACTCGTACGAACAAGTACTCCGGAGCAGAGGTGAGCGATATCTTCTTATCTTGATTACATTTGAATGAGCGCCCAATCCCGAGTCTGTGACTTCCACATCAGTCCGACCACTTCAGAATGCGTGTACATACTATTCCATTTCAATGAAGTGGGGCTTTGTGGATTTTGATATGTAATAAAAGTGTAACTAAAGTGGCTGTTTTTAGACATGTTACACGGGTATATTTTCTTGCCTCCTAATTGGTTCCATTTAACAGGTGTCAAATGCCATAATAACCACAGACCATAATAAGCGGGTCAAGCTGTTATTGAGGATAACATCTTTTGGCCCCATTTCCTGTGTTTACTGTCCCCCACTGATGCCGCCGGCAAATGACAGGGGTCGAAATCCCAAATCTGATTTTAAGCAACATTGTCAGCCCTCCTTCTTTCCTGAAGGGGATGTGAAAACCCTCCATGTTTACAAATTCATCTAGTGACTGAAAGCAGAATTAGCAAAATCCTGTGGTTCTAGTTTCCCCAACGGATGACTGGACCTTGACCGAAATAACTCAAGAACCACCATCGGGGTCAAATTTACCCACTAAAAGATAGCATTGATTATGAAGATGTGCGGTTCATGTATTTATCATTCTTTGACTTATCACAAAGACACGAACAGACTGGACCCAAATATTTCTGATTGGTTTTCTCCCTGCACCAATCATATTCCAACCTGTGGCATCTTTTTTAAATGTACTGAGTGGTCGGTGGCTCTGCGTTGCACACACACACACACACACGCACACACACAGAGAGAGAGAGAGAGAGAGAGAGAGATTTAAGGGCTAGAGGTAAATCGCCAAGAGGAGGCTCCAGTCCGGCGCAGACAGCGCTCCGAACCATCATCACCTCGTTCTCTCTGTATCGCAGTGAACTTTATGATTAATGGAGCAGCTCAATCAAAGACAATAGTAAAGAAAAACGTTTTGGAATATCAGTGTACAATGCTTCAAAAATAATCATAAAAAAAGTTGTGCAAAAATTACTACATTGTTTACGCAGGTACATTTTTCATGCTGGCTCTATCAGGTTCAAATAGCTATTATCAAAATTTGAATATTTTATCATTTTTTTAAGCCACTTTTTAGTTCTGATGACATACTCGTGATATTCCCATATTCAGAAGTTATATGAAAACTGCAGAATTGTTTAAAAAAAATCACTTGTAACTTTGAAAATTACAAAAAAAATTAAAAAGTAAAAATGGTTAAAATGAACAATAAAAGATAGTGAATTTAAAAAAAGGATCGAACAAGAAAAAACACATTGAACTTAACACTAACATCATACAAAATATTTCCTCTTCATATTGAAAGTTGGATATATTAGAGGAAGTATGAAAAGTTGACATCCCAGTACTGCACCTTGTCAGACAGCACAGGTTAAATTATGATTCTTCCTTACATAGAAGCCGTCAGTGGCTACTAACAGAATTATTCATTTATTTAAGTTTTATGGGGGAATCAATGCGGAACTGACTAGGAAATTACCTTCCCATAACTACGCAGTTTTTGTAACACATCCAGTGACTGAACTCTGGCTAGCCCTCGTCTACATCGTTGCCGCTGTTCCTTCACCATGTCACAGCAAGGACCCGTGATCTCACAGATGAATAGGACTGATCACACAGACCCTCCTTTGTGTGACGGATTCATGCGCCGCATGATTCACTTTGTTTTTGTCAGTTAGAACTCCAAAGATCCTCGAGTTGCAAAGGAACCCGGTGGTTGTGTAGATTCTTATTTGAAAGGCTCGGCTACCTTTTCTGGTAAAATTATCTAATTCTACTGGAGGTGTTGTGGGATTCAGATTATGTATTTGATGCACTAACACAAACACCTTCATTGCCTTAAGCCGAAGACACTGTACAAGATTTTTTACCAAACTTTCAAATTTATGGTCGGGTAGAGTTGGCACCTACTCACCAGTTACTAATTGTATGCACATGTCTGTATGGTGTCCTTGAGTGTCAAGAAAGGCACCTCAAATAAAATTCATAATTATTATTCTTATTGTTGGTAACTACGGTGACAGTTGTCTAGTGAGTCCCTAGCTTAACAGAAACACCTGCTGTCAATGAAACGCTTCCCTGCTGATGGACCAAACAGTTGTGTTTAAAGCAGTGGTTAACAAATTCAGCAGCTCGTCGGGGTCTTTGTCTGGGCTTTTCTCTCGAGATCAGTTAGAGGACATCTATAGGGCCCCCTCATATCCGGAAAGATCTCCCCCTCTGATTTCCGACTGTGGTGGCCTCCACCCAGGGCGGCAGCCTGAAGCAGGGGTACACCTGGGAGAAGTATGCAGTCAGAAACTGATCCTGTCCACCCTCCGCTGGTCCTCCCGCCCCCCGCTATCAGGTTTTGTGTTTGACATTTGAGGGGGGAGAAGGCGGGAGCCTCTCGTTTCGCATCTTGACCAGGGAACGGGGCTTTGCAGTCACTTGCCGACTGAGTTGCTGAAACCCCGGAAAAATATTTTTACAAAAGAAATTCTGACATGCCAGTGTCAAGCTGACAAGAGGCGGCTGGTAGGAAGGAGAGATGGGTCTACATATAATACTGTACATACCACCAGTATAGATCAAATTAGATAAGACGAAACATAAAACCAACAGCCCCCCCACCCTCCTACGATCGGGGGGGCGGGTAGTGGTGAGGTGAAAGGAAACAGGATACTGATAAAGAGAACAAGGTAGAGCTAAAGATGATGAGGAAAACAGTGCGGAATACAACGTGTCATGAAGTCAGCAAATGGTTTAACGGGATACTCAGCCAGAAACATCTCGCAAATCATAGAAATAAAAAGATGAAATAATGAAAATGGGGTTTGGCGCATCCGCATCACAGTAAGAGGTCCCTGGTTTGATATCTAGCTTTTGTGTCTGGAGTTTGCTACGGGTTCTCCAGTTTCTTCTAACAGTTCAAAAACATGCAAGTAGTCTGTGGTCGGAGACCTTAAATTCCCCTGATGTGTACATGAGAGAGTGAATGGTGGTATGTCTCCATATGACATGTGAATGAATGAGTGAATGCTTGCATGTCTCAATGAGGGAGTGGATGGTTCTACTTCCCTATAAGACAGGAGAATGAGAGTGAATGGGCGATATCCCCATATTTGGCACTGTGGCAGGGTGAACTACTCGCCTTCCACGAGTCTGAGTGCAGGACAACCAGAATAGTTAGTAAAGGAATGAATTAATTCATGAAACACATCCATGTTCCCCATCTAGTCACAGCAGGGAAGCCGGGTCATGGGATGTAATCAGAATAGGTATCATTTTGACCATGCTGATGTTTCGTTTACATACACAGTCATTCTCAAAACAGTGACCGAAAAGCACCGTGGCCAATTAGTGGTCTCCGGCAGAGCTGCAACCGGGGCCCATCAGACTGCCACGAATAGTCCGCAGAGAAACCACTGCAGGACATTAAAACAACCTCCAGTGTTTTGTTTTCTGGCCCGATCCCCATCCAGACAGTCGCTCCTGTGTTGATTTACCACATTTTATTTTTCCGCATCATAAAATCCAACTCGCCGTCACCTCACCAGTGGCGACGGCATACGAGTTCACAGTCCACAGAGGAGGGTGAAGTCGTTGTTTCATCTTCCGGGATACTCTCTCGTACAATTAAAACTAACACACACCCCTTTTGGGGTCTTATTTCCCAACTGACGGCCCGTAGTTACCCTTCAGTGAAGTAATCGCAGTTTTTCATGTCGTCACTTTTTTTTCTTTTTCCAAATGTGACGGACTCCAACAACCCCCCCTCTCCTCCCGGCAAATTAAAACACGTTACGGCGAGAGGACTGCGAGGGTCTAGACGTCTCGCTCCCCTTGCCACCAAGCGCTCAGCCTTTATATTTGACTTGGCAGGGGGACCATTAATGCAACAAGCGTCTGGTGGAAAGGCTGCGGCCGACCCGCATCGACCAGCCATGCATTTGGCTGTGTGTGTGGTGGTGAGGGGCTAATAAATCAAGAAGTGTGGTCTTTATTGAAGCCGGAGGCCATAGAGCAGAACTTCAGCTTCAGTTTTCCAGGTCATACATGCTGTCAGCGGCTCGCCCTGTGTAGATGCTCCTTCTCCCCTCCTTGCCTCGCCGCTTCCTGACGCTGGAATTGGTTGATATGTCCATCACCCCCACACTTTCTCTGGTTGCAGTCGATGTCAGTCCACTCTCTTGACCGTCTCAGTTCCCTGAGTCGAGAATGTTCCTGTTTTTAGCCATGTGTGCTGTCGCCGTGGCGAATTCTCCCTCCCCCGGCATCACAAGAGCCGAGGGTGACATAGATTTCACTGTGATCTGGGGCGGATTATATTTAGCGCGTGGATTGATAGCCCTAAGCTGGTCATGTGACCCCACTGACGAGCCGTTGATGAAGCTGCTCTGCCTGAATTTGATAAGGCTGATGATAATGTCGGGCGTGTGTGTTGTTAACCACACCACAGGATGTACCTTCAGATCATGTATTCAGGTGAAGTTGTGTTTAAAGTCTAAGACTTGGTTGAAACGCAGACATGGTGATGCAGGGACTGGACGAGTGGTTGCCACACACACACACATGCGTACAAACACACACAAACACACACAGTTGCTGGTCCGCCACCGAGGGGACGCACGAATGGGTGCATTGAGCCAGTTTCAGTCTTGGCAGTGGGTCCGACCTGGAGCTTTGACTTTAATTACATTCCTGGGATTTCAGGCTTGTTTCGGAGGAAGAGGGAGGCCAGGTCAGGCAGAGGTGGGGGAGGAGGAAGAGGAGGAGGGGTCCTCCTGTCAGCTCGGTGCTGGAGGCTTGTTAAAATCACCTGTCTTCCTACCTGCCTCAGAATGACATCTGGTTTCCCAACCCTTAGCTTCCTGCTAAACCCTCACCAAGAGCACGCAAACACCCCGCCATCCTTCCTCCAAACAGTAGCAACATTTGAACATTTGATACTGTATAGCACAATTGTCATGGAGAAGAAGAAGGGCTACAGTTGCTCCTGAAGGAAGGTGTGATTTTACCCTTCATCTTCCTTTTTCTTCTTCTTGTCTTCTTTGGCAGGAAGAGGCCCGAGGGGATTTATTGCAAACACTCCCCGACCTCCTTTTGTAGCCTTAAGAGACAAACACCAATCTGACAGGATCCAGGCCTCAGCGAAACCATGCTAGCATTGTGTACAATCTGCCTGCAACAAAGACAATAGAAAACAAAATAAGGCGATGAAAGTGAGATGGTTCAGAAGATTAACACGTTTGAAAGAGGTGAAGCAGGACCGAACATTGCAGCCCTTCGGCCGGTCACAAGGTTCTAGGAGTGACAGAAGGCATTATGTCAGGGATACAAGGGCCTGAAAATCATAGGGGCTCCTTCCCCCCCGGCACAAGAACCATGTCTGAAGGCCTCTTTCTCAGTTTGGCCCAAAGTTTAGCTTTGTGCGAGTAGTAACGTCCTAACTTGAATGCCAGGATTTAGACACACCGGATACAACAGGCGGTGGCAAAAACAGCAAACGATGTCAGATGGTAAAAACTTTTGCTTCTCAAACGGGATCGGGTTGGTTGGCATAGTTACGAAGGAGGGGGTCAACCCTCGGAGCCCGGCAATATCAATATCATATCACGTCTTGCGTGCCACTCCTAAAATTGCCACAGAGATTAGTGACATTTATCATTAAAGAACACTGGAATGTGCTGATTGGATGTTGCAGTTGGTTGTAATCCATTTGGATCAAATAGTAACACAGATTTTTTTAAAAACATTCTTACAGGCTTCAAAGGGACATTGGAAATACTTTCGTGGAATACTCTCAAATTTTCCAAAGTGTTTCACCAAATGTACCTTCTTCCTTCACAAAAATACTTAATTTCATGGACTGACATATTGTTTCCACGCTTTGGCTTTTAATTCTCTTTTTGAGAAAGGGTGGTTTATGTCTTCTTCCAAAGAGTCCCTCTATGGTGACTGACACGTGACTCCCAGGAAATGAAGGTCAGGAGGCACCGCAGGGAGTTGTCTTGTTTTTTACGAGAAATAATCAACAACAACAATACTAAGAGTAATGACAGTTAATTATTAATTGATTAATGATTCTAAAAATAATAGTTACATTATTATGATATAGTAAAGTAACTAATTATATTTATAATCGTGCAGCACGTTGTAGATAAAGAATGACTGAATGAATTTGAAAAATAACAATAGCGGACAGGATTCAGTCCAGAGGTGGGGGTTGCTGTTAATTCTCTCAGTTCTGTGCTGAGGTGATCAGGCATTTTGATGAAAAACCTTGGACCGCGGCATTCAACCGCATCAGGCCATGACGGTGAGTCCCGCAGACCCCGACCTCACCCCAAACAGTGGGAGAGCTGTTTGGTCCGAGACCAGGTATCGGCTAGCAGCCACAAAGCCTCACCGGCGCAATTGTTCTCTGCACTCTGTCTTTTCACACCACACCGCTGCCAGCTGGGGGTTGCTCCTGGGCGTGACCATCGATCTACCTCGACTCCCCCTCCTTCTTTAGTTTTTGGGCCTCTGCAGCCGGGCACCATGCCATTTGATTAATTTTGGCATCAGTTAAGTTTAATACAAACAGCTCTCAATATGACAGATGACTGTTTGTTTAAGAGACAAGGGCAGCAGAGATGCGCTGGATTTGCTGAAACCTGTTTACAAGATTTTATAGACAAAAGGTTTCACAAATAAGGTCTTGCATTATGACACACACACACACACACACACACACACACTCACAAACACACACACACACACACACACACACACACACACACTCACAAACACACACACACACACACACACACACACACACACACGCACACACACACATGCACACACACACACACCAGGTAACAGCACACTGGCAGAAAGACAAATGGTTTCCTCTTCACACCTGTTGTAAATGCGGCAGTTACTCCTCCATCCTCCATCTGATTTATGACCCTGTATTTGTTGTTGCAAAGATATCTATCATCAGGGGCAACGGTGTAAAAAAGCAAAACAATCATGCGACGGCTAACACAGCAACGACCGACAGGGGCCCGAGTCCGCCTCAAGATTCGCCATCTAGCTCCATCCAGTTTTGTGGTGTTCAACCGCGACAAGGTCAGATCCCACCCCCCTGTCCCTGAGCGCACCCGCTGCTCCTTTCAGTTGCAGCTTAGAATGGGTTGCAAAGAGCCACATCTAATTGGACAATGGTATCGGACAACTCCAACCGCCCTGTCCCGAATTTTGAATTCCGTTGAATTAAACCGGATTGTTGGGGTTTGTGTTTTTTTAAATGTAATTTCCTGGTTGACTTAAGCAAAACAAAACACGTGAGAAGGGGGACCCGTAGCCCTGTCCTCGGGAGCTACAGGCTCTTCAACGTCGAAAACCTGGTTTTCGAGTGGATAGTCAGAAACAGGAGCGAGCAGTCCGATGATGTGCAAAGACAACATAGGGTGAGGCAGACTCACCTTGTCAATGGTGACAAAAAATTTGTTTCAGTTTTAGCTTCAAAAGATAGAGATATATCCAGTTTTGCAAGATTAAGTCAAATTTTGGTATGAAAATAGATAAATGTAATTTCCACATCAAGTGTTTCATACTTTCTTGAGCGGGCTGGCCAGGAGAACGAACCTCGCTAACTGCGGAAAAAAAAAAGCAACAAGCGAGCAAACAGGAAATGAAGCGATGGCTCATGTCGCATGTAGTTTGCGCTTACTTTCACACACATGAATGTGCTCAGCATGTATGCGGGCTCTGTATGTCCAAGAGCAAACAGGAAAAAGAACATTTCAGCAGAGCACATCACACAGGTGGAGTCTTACCCACCTTGACATTTCCACAGGCGCACTCACACACACACACATGCACGCACACACATACACATGCAGAGCTAAGGTCACTATGGAGTGGGTGTGTTTGGTAAATATGCCATCCCTGGATTCCCAGGTCTAGGGAGAATGTGGAGCTTTCATTTGCTCGATTAAGGGGCGAGGACAAATATGCCCTTAAAGGCAAGGCCCAGCAATAACCCCCCCCCCCCCACACACACACACACACACACAGGCAGCCTAAACTCTGGATAGCCCCAACACAAGTGCAATCCTACATGGTCTTTCTAAAACAGAAGGCGGGGGGGGGGGGGGGGGGGGGGGGGGGAAGGACCAAAACCCCGGAAGGGGACGGGGGTTTTTGTTCAAATTTATTGCCTTTAAAAAAAAACAAACCTCCCTCCTAATAAAC
>CAAKHD010003289.1:0-12811 GCA_901007705.1 Fistularia tabacaria | reverse complement strand
CACCCCCTCCCCCCCCCCAGCCCCCACTCCCCACCAACATCTTCTGATTTATGTATTATTTCATTTCCTCTCAGTAAATTGGATCCAGCGGCTCTTCTGCCTTTTGTCGTTGGGTGGGGGGGGGGGGCTGACCTGATGTTCTTACCTCCTGTTCAAACTTCCTCTCCATGCAGTCTCTCCATTGGAAAGATAAAATATTCATTAAATGAATATAAAGTATGATTATTCCCGGTGTAACACATTATCCTGCAGCACCCAACCACAATACTCTTTTTTCTTTGCTTTTACACAACATTATCATATCATTATTACAATTTTATATTACCAGATTACGTTCATGTATATTTTTCCATAATTCCTGCATTAATTTCAAGGATTTAAATTCCATTATGTCTGCACGAATATGAATTGGATTTTAAGCTGACGATAATCCAATGTGAACCTCAGATGTAATCCCATTCTTCCCATGGCGACTTAAGGGGTATTTGCACATTATTTGTACAATATTTCTGTGTATTAACCTCAGTGATATTGCTCCATTGTTTCCATGTTATTTCTTCATTAACGTAAAAGCTGCAGAGTTATTATTGCATTATTACTGCACGTGCTCCAGGAACATGATTCTGTTATTCCCGCCTGAGCTTCATGTATATCCTACAGTTATTCCAACATTAGTCTCAGAAGTTTCCTTGCCCTCTTTGGGTCACATTGATATAATAACGTCCCGGAAACCGATGTCGCCAATTCCCCGAGGCTCAACGGAGGCGTTATCTTCCGAATAAACCCCGGGACTGTGCCGACATAACTGCCCTGAAAAGCCGCCCCACCTCCCCCTGTTCTGCCTCATACCTGCAGCCCGAGACGCCGGCCGGGCCTCGGCACTCTAAATGTGACCGATTGTGCGCCAGGGGGGAGGGGGCTGGCTGTAGCCCACTGTAGACACAAGGGCGGATTGATGGTAAACACACACTCCGGCTCTGGCGGATCTGCTGCTGCCCCCCCCTCCCTCCCCGGCTAACAAGTCCTTCATTAAGGCCGTCTGATATACTCACTGGGTACCTTTGTTGGAGTAGGAAGCGAAAAGTACACCAGACAGATTTGACCTGAGAACGTTGGTGTGTGCCTGCCAGTATTAGCAAGCTCCCCACGCTCTCTCTCTCTCTCTCTCTCTCCCTCTCTCTCCACCTCTGCAGAAGGGGTTTATTTTCGGCGTCCTGAACAGGTTGTCCTGTGGCGCTTTCCTTCTCGCCGCCGCCCCCCACGTCTGCAGAGTTTTTCTGTCCGTTGACATGCGGGACAAGTGCAACGGAGCCTCTGGCCTTCAGATTTTACAGAGTGTTTATGTCTGTGGAAAAGTTGCATGTTCATACACCTTCATGGTTTTTTTTTTGTTATGTTTTTTTCACGTGGTGCTGTGATACACTGATGTAGGGGTACAGTACATGCACCCGTTCCACATGTGTCAATCAAACCTTGTTTGCACAAAGCCTTTCAAATACATAAAGCATCACTCAAAGCAAGTCACATGACGCTGACTCGAACCCTGGGTGCAAAAATTTGGATGCAGTGATGAATGAATAACGCCTAGATTGA
Organism: Fistularia tabacaria; assembly: GCA_901007705.1. Lineage (NCBI taxonomy): Eukaryota > Metazoa > Chordata > Actinopteri > Syngnathiformes > Fistulariidae > Fistularia > Fistularia tabacaria. The sequence goes on along the minus strand of CAAKHD010003289.1, from coordinate 11,218 downwards.
AATCATGACATGAAAGAAGGTCGATCAGGATTGTAATCTTCAGAAGAATCAGCAGAAATGATTAATCTGACCAATATTATCAGCAGCATGTGTTAACCACGTCGTACCGTCCTAGCTGCTCGTGTGAACCACACCAAAGACAACCACACCAAAGACGTCACACACTCTGGGTGTTCATTTGCATCAAAGGAAATATAAAGGATTATATATTGTTATAAATTCTGAAATAATCCCAAGAAAGGCAAGCAATATAATCTGAGATTTGCTGCAATACTACAATAAGAGCTGAGCCAAGAGTCTCCTGACATGTGTAGACTTTCATCGGAGAGGTGTTTGGCATTACTTTAATCGTACTTGATCTCTTGTATTGTTTTTTAAATATGAAAATGAAATGAGGACATTCCGAAACAAAACGAAAATAAAAAGCTTTCCTCCGATGTTTTTAGCTGGTGTAGTTTTACAGCCATGCCGTGTGTCATGGCGTGCATGAGGCCAAGCTCTGAGCGTTGTGGCAACTAATCAAGCATGAGGGCCATCAGTTACCGGGTTTCATGTTGTGGCGCACAACGTGACAGCGAAAGGCGGCAGGCGAACCTAGGGTCTGCAATTAAAAGAGCCGTGCACGTGCCAGTCCTTGTCCCATTACCCTGTTAAAATAGCTCTGCCAGGTAGAGGCCTCCACCTCCGCTTCCGCCCCCCCCGCTGCAGCTGATTAAGTCCCGGCAGGGACCGTTGCACTGCACTGACTTTATGGAAAAAGAACTTTGCCTCTTTTCGAAACCGCGAAACAGGAAGTTCTGCGTGTTTGCAGAGCCCAGGCTGTACCATTAATGGATTCCCCCGCTTTACCCTAAGGAGTGGAAATGATGTTGATCCACAGAGCAGTGACTGCACCTGCAGTTCTTGTAGACTACAGGTAGTATTGTGAGCTAAAAATAAGTTGTGTACTTCCATTTATCGTAAAACTCGAGCGTCCTGTAAAATGAAAAAAAAAAAAACTTGCACACTTCTAATCATAGTAAAATAGCAGCACCAGGGTTCCGGACATTCAAAATACTTTGTGTACTTCCATGTATCGCAAGTATTGATGTCCTGTAGCTTCATAATACTTCATGCACTTCCATTTATCCTACAATGCAAGTATTCTGTAGATTTTAAAAATGTTTTATAACCTTCCAATCATAGCAAAACACTTGGGCTAGTGTTCTGTAGATTAAAAATTGAAGATTCCATGTACCGTAATCTCATGAGTCTGACACAGTCAAAATACTTAATTTTCTCCCATTTATCACAAATGTGTTTTACAAATTCAAAATACTTCTTATACTTCTATTTATCGAAAGATGCAAATACTCTGTAGATCATGAATACTTTGTGTGCTTCCATTTATCATAAAACACAGTTCTCTGTACATTTCAGTTTCATGTACTTTCAAGTAAATTAAGATTTATTTTTACATTTCCAGTTATACCAAAAACAAGTCTTATCTTGGGATTAAAATACCTTGTATACTTTCATTTATCAGAAATGCGGAGTGTTCTGTAGATTAATTCTTCACATTAACAGCTAAGATAAAACTCTTCTGTCCTTACATTCAAAATACTTGAAATATGACAATTTATTGTTTTATACAGTAACCTCACTTTATATTGCAGTTTCCCTTGGTTTTTTTCATTGACCATTAAACAGCAAGTACTGTATACTTTCATTTTTCCATCAGTACTTCTGTTTACCCCCTAAACAGTAAACCTGTGTACTTCCCAAACCTGGACTGTACCATCTCTAAATGCTGTTACTTCTTTGGAAGAAAGGAAAAGTAGATTTCATACACTAATCAAGTACTATGCCTATACATATGCGTAAACGCTTTAAACCAAGTAGTGCAAAGATGTACACCACTGCAACTGGAGGGTTTTGTGGTTGAGGGCTGAAACACCCAGTGAAAGTTGTTCACTACCTGATGACAGGTTGGCTCTTGGCCAAAGGCTACAGCTACCTGCTAAGGTAGCTGAGGAAGGCACCCACAGGTGTATGCAACAAGTGCTTCATTGAGAAAGAGGGATCTCCACAGTTTTAAGCTAAATTCCTACTTGTTTCACAAGTAACTGTAAAATATTTTGACCTTAATATTGTTTTTTCTGGAATTAACAAGTTATTATTCAATTACCTTTGTCTTAATTTTAACTCTCCTTTCAAGTCATTTAGTTGTTGTTTTTTCTTAACTGATTTTGAAAAATTGATGTAATCTGACGTCATTTTCCAGGCGATTGTCTCAGATCCAAGCACACACACAAACTCTGGGTCAGCAAGGGTGCCGGTGTTTGTCCCTTAGTTTCTGTCCCATCGGCCAAAAGCAAGTGGAGACGCTCGCTGCTTAATCCCCTGAGTTACTGTTTATCCCAGAGGAGACGCTGCCTGCTGGCCCGACCTCCACCTCCAACTCCGCCTGCTGCTGGTGCTTCCTCTTCATCTGCCTCCTCTTCTTCTCCTCCTCCTTCTCCTCCTGTGAGAGTGAAGACTCCCTGTTTTGTGTCCTGCCTACAGGATCAGATAACCTCCCCCGATTGATTTATTGTGGATCAGTCAGCAGGTGTGACAAGGTTCTTGCCTTGGAGTGTTAGTTCCTCGGAGGCATGGCGTCCTCTGAGCCAGCAGGAAGGAGGGATATGGCAACATCTGATTTGTATCTCGGTTGAACAAAGCTGGAGTCGAGTTTCCAGGCAACGGCGTGTTCCTCAGTGACATGATTGTGCAGGTAGCGTCTCTGTCGGCTCCTTCCATGCTGTTTGCCGTATCATACCAATCATCTGACAGTAAGACGCGGTGAGTTTGGTACTGTAGGGATCTGAGGCCTGGGACTCAAGACACAATCGTCACTGCGGTTACCGGTTACCACTGGTTTCTGCAGATTTCTTGATGAGGACTGAACGATTTGGGATCAGACATAAGAGCACATGATTGGTCAAACCAACTGAACACATCGAACTCGGGCCAGAGGGAGCATGTCTATGATAGCTGCAGTTTAGAGGGGAAAACGAACATGGCCGACAAACAGCTGGCTGTCGCTATTGTAGCACAGCTATCTGCTCTGACCTCCATTAGTGTAGTCGAGTTCTCCCTCCTTCACTGTTTCTCACTGTTTGCTATGGTTACATTGATATTCTCGCCGATTCCTGTTATCTCTGTCGTCTGACGCCATCTCCTGTGCGCTGCCTATTCTTTTTCATTGGCTGCTGGCGACATGCGTTTGCAGTTGCATCGGTTCCTCACCCATGCTTCCGGATGGAGTTGGCTCAAAAATTTAAATGTGTGGTCGGGTCTTTTTCCCTCATACTCTGATAGATTTTTATGCCACCTTTGTCTGACTGAGAATTGCAGGTAAAATCGGGTAAATAATCATGTAGTTTGTCCCAAGCCTCCGAGTGGCCTTTCCAAACTCTGGACGTTCAATTTAGAGGGAAATACGGCCCTGGCAGGGCACAAACGTTCAGCTTGGCTGCATGAAAAGCCAGAGTTGGCAAGTGACCTGGTCACTGACGACAGGCCAGATAGAGACAGTACAATCCTGAATGTCATAAGAATAAGTCTTCCTTTAAATCCACATGCACAGGAGTGTTTCAGGAGGTGAGTGTCATCTCTGGTGTGGATGGAATCTTCTCCTCTTCCTTCCTCCTCCCCTTGGGCAGGGAGCGGCCGCAGCAGCTTGTGGACCCGCCATGCATCTAAGTTACTCGCTGACGTGATTTATGAGAGAGATGGAAAATAAAGTCTGACAGAGAGACATAGACGGAGGGGGAGAGAGAGAGAGAGAGAGAGAGGGAGGTTTGATTTGTCCTCTCTGCCAAACCTCAGTCACCTCCGCCTTTATTTCTTTTTCAATGTATTTCATAATCAAAAAATTTTATAACAGAGTATTCTGTATATGTATAAATGCATGTGTGTACACATACTATATATCTGTAGGAAGGTGGGGCAGGCTTTTAGACTCCGTACTTAATTTCTGTCTAAATGCTTGCGTGCGCAGGAGGGCGGGCTGCAGCACCATGGTGCACGTCATCTGTGCGCATCAGAGCAGCTCCGTACTTTTCTGTTTCTTAATCCTCTTTTTCCGTCATCTACTCCTCCTTTCTGAAAACAAAACAAATCCCCAGGGATGTGTAAACAACCGAAACTACTACAAACTTTCAATCATTAGACTGAGACACAGTGGAGGAAGGGGGTTGGCCGCCGGACGTCTGTGTGTTGTGTTGTGGCGTGGGGGTGGCGGGGCGTTCAGTTTGGAGAGTTTAAATAATAAAATTTGTGTTTTGCTGTTTTTTGCACTGCGATTGTTTGGATGTTCCAGTTTGTCGACGTCGCTCTGGAAACATCACATTGTTCAACATGTGGCATCCTGGCTTACTCACCCCCCTCCTCCCCCCTTCCCCCTCACCCCCTCCAGCCCCCCCTCATTTGTAAACAGGCGCCAAGGCCTCATTGTTTTGCATCATTATTACTGACAGGCCAGGAGGACTTGAATGATGGGAAGCCCTCACACTGAATTAACCCGGAGTGTTTACCCCCGATCCAAAATCACGTAGCTCATGATAGGCCGGGGACAAAGGGGGTGTAGTCCGCACATCCTGACATCTGCCAAACACCTGTCCCGGGTCGCGCGCCTTCCCCCCTCGTGTTGAAAAAATGAAAACGGCCTCGGCCGTCGTGAGCTCTGGGAGTGGACGACCGAATTTCTCTTTTTGTCCCTCCTCCACATTTCCATGGCATGATGAAAACCATACATCCTCAACACATCGTGCCTTGACAGAAACATGCCACGAGGCCCGAGCAGAAAAATGATCCGAAAAACAAATATATAAAATAAGCAAGATATGATCTAAACATCTGACTATAGAAGAAATAGAACATTTTCATGAAATGGCCTTCATTCATTTGTTTATTAAAATGTGCTTAAAGTCAGTGAGGCGTTTCCTGAAATTTGATAAGTAAGTAAATTAAATGGCGAAATAAATGAATTAATAAGTGGGTGGTCATGAGGAGACAATCTCTTTAAATTTAAATTGTTGTTACTTCAAATACTTTGAACAATACGTCCATATTTCGACTCATACTTTGAATCATGTGATCCAGGAAGCTCACCTGTTTTGGAGGGGCAGGGAGGTTGTATCAGGGATCCGGTTGGGGGGGCAGAGTAGCCGCGTGTCTGTACGTGCTCAGCCTGCTGCATCACATGAAACCGCCTGCCCCAATAACCTCCTGCCGGCCGTTATCAGCACTTGTACAGACCAATAGTTTCCTGCCAGGGGGCGGGAGAAGGAGGGGGAGGAGGAGGAGACGGTGAAGCTACCCGCGCATAGGACAAAGCTGCCCTGCGGGAGAGTGGAGGGGGGAAGGGATTGGGGGAGGGGGGCCAGCAGCGCCGGGCAGGGAGGCACATGGCCTCAATCAGCCAACACCGGCCAATCAGAAGTGAGACTCATATCAGCTGTTGCATAATTTCACCACCAGTAAAAGAAAGGTGATGAAACTGAGTAGGATATTTTACTTGTGCTTATTAATCAGAATCAGAATCAGAGAAACTAAATCATCCCGAGGGGCAATTTAAAGGGCACAAGGAGTAGCATAGCAACCTAGAGCAGACAACCAACATCTATAAATGTTTAAAATAAAAACAGATATAGAGATAGATAAAGTACAATAATATAAAAATAAGATACAAATAAAGTTAAAAATAGAGTGAAAATAAAGTGAACATTTTATCAAGCCATTATAATCATTCTGAGGTAGAAAATATACTGTCATAAAGGCCTTTCTTTTTCTGCCTGAATTTTCACAGGAATATTCTGAGAAAACTATAGAAGTTAACCTGAATCTCACCCAAATATTTTCTTCAAAATTAAAAAAAACAAAACAACTAAAATTAAATTAAAACAACAGGAAAAAATAAAAAATAAAACTCTAATATATTCCTCTTAATTCTCTTGTGACAAATGTGTCTCTTATGGTCACTAAATAGAAATGAAAACCTGAAAATTAGAAAGAAAAGTTACCCAAACAAAAATGATCCAATTTAAGAAAAATATTTTTTAAATGAGCCAGAAATGATCAGAAAGAATCTGAAGGAAATTCACATTATCCGCAAATAATCCTGTTAGATGAAGATATTCTGGAAGCATGGCACTCGAAAGTACACAACACACTTTTCCCTGAACAGTCATCAGAGATGGCTGTCCAGAACCGTCATACATGTATGAGCCATGCGAGACAGGAACTGGTTGAGGGTGTCGCCAAGGCAACGGTCTTGCATTTCTTCCTCCAGTCTTCTTAACCCACAGGGTTTTCCAGCAGCCTACTGGAAACATGGCGCCATCTCAGGCACCACCCCAACACACAGTAAATATGAGAGATACCGCCAAGTCATGTGACCCCCCCCATCAGCAGGCTGAATTTCCTGTCTCCTGCACGTGACGTGCACCGTGAAAGCATAACATCATGAAGAAAAAGACATTAATTTCAACTTTTTTCATTCCTATAGCCAATATACACGCGATATTGCTATAGGACGAAGATAGAATGAATAAAACAACATGTCAACTCCTTAAATTCAATAATATAAGATAAATAGAATGAAATATAATAGATGAAATGAAATTCAAATCAAATAAGACCAAACAAAATAATTCTCTACCACTGCTCAAATTAAGAAACAATGTCAAAAAATAAACGTCCTCATGGATTGGAGGTGGAAAACATCGTAATACACATACACACACACACACGCTCACACACACTAGTGTTTATAGATATGAGGTTTGTGTATTTCTCTAGATGTTCTCCGCGTTCCAGTGACGCATGTATTCCCAACAGCGTGTTAGCGACAGGGTTGCCTGAACGTTTGTGTGTGTCTGTTTCCTGTTCCAGATAACAGCAGTATGTAGAGAGGCTGCCCTCCTGGCCCTGCAGGACGACATCAGAGCCCAACATATCCAGGCCACACATTTTGAGAGTGCCCTGAATGCCGTGAAGCCCCGGATCCCTGACTCACTGATCCAGTCCTACATCAGCTATCAGCAGCGGCACGCCAGCGGCCCCAGTGCCACCTGACCTCAACATAGGGGGAAGTGCGTGTGTGTGTGTGTGTGTGTGGTGTGGGGGGAGAGGGTGCGTCACGTCAACGTTCAGGTAGCACAAGGATGCGTCTTGTTATTCCCTGAACCAGGTCCATTTTCAACACGCAAATTAAATTAATGACCAAAATTTAAAGACGAGTCAGATAGCAACTGGGTATGTGCTGCCAGCTTTGACCTTTGGTATTATTTTGCTATTTGACATGTTTTTTTGATCTATCTCTGCACCATCAGGGTTAGCATTTTTTTGAATAAGCATATAAATGGTTAAAGTTTTGGCTATGTTACGTTTTTGACATCAGGCTGACTGGAAGCGACCAGGTGACCCCTATGTGGCCCCCCAGGGCCCGGCAGTAGGAAAAACCCCAGCTGATCGCCTCCTTCCTGGCTAATGTGATGGGGCTCTGATCATCATTGATGTTCAAGGTCACTTCCTCCTCCTCCCTGAATCACTTCCTTTGTATACACTGTTTATTTTTCTCCTGCTGATCACGTTGAAACATCAGAGTTCCAATAAATCGGTTGTTTGTCATGATCGTTTATTCAACAAACGTGTCTTTTTTTCTCTTTTTTAATGGAATGAAAAAATGAATTAATTATCTATACAGCTTCTCCTGAACTCAGGGTCACTGAGAGGGGGGACTGGAACCTTTCCCAACTGTAACTTGGCGGGGCTCAATTCAATTCAGTCGATCACCGGGCTACATACAGGGACATACAACCAGTCACACGCCTGGGCAATTTAGGATCTCCAATGAAACTGTAGCATGTTTTGGGCTGTGGGAGGAAACCGGGGAAACCGGGAGGAGACTCACACAGACACGGGGAGAACATGTAAACTCTACGTACAAATCCCTGTCAGAATCGAACCAGAGACCTTCTTGATGTAGAACCTCTAAACATTGCATCACCATGCCACCCTGCAAAGCGAAAATCATAATCTGGTTGATAATCCGAATGCATTGATAAATGATTGGTTCATAGCACATAGTTTGACAAAATATTTTATTAAATGCATTAATGAACCAGCGAAGAAACAGGTCTATTAAAAAAGGCAGTTTATCATAAAGCCCAAGTATTGGGAACACTAGATTCTCAGTTTTCTGACAGTCCTTGAGCTAAACCTATGCAGTGGCTGTCAATTCCAGACATGAGACCATGCTTTGTTAATCAATAATTTAAATGTGTATTATATATTTTCTTCCCCCCCCCCCCTAAATCAAAGCATTTTCCGCAACCAGACGTTGGATAGAAAATAAAATTTAATTCTCTTCGGTGCAAACTTGGACGCCATGACTGACTCAGTGGAGACAAACATTCATGTGACAAAAATTAAAGAGGCGATTCGGTCTGAACTTAAAGCTGCACAATGTGGAAAACACATTAAAAGAGTAGAAAACATCTCATTTCAAAGAGGTTTTCAATATTTCTTTTTCCAGTTGAGGTGACCCTGGCAGCGACTCTGCTGCTTTTTGCATTATTGTAAAAGAGAATACCCAAAATAACCTGTTTTATTTTCGATATTAACGTGCCTGGCTGGACAAATGACATGCTTGAGTTCTTATATTCTAGCTTTGACTTCACCAAGAGGTGCAGAATTTTACATTCTCTTGAAAATGGCGTGTAAAATGAAGCAAACACGAAAACAAAAACATTGATTTAAGTTACCGTTTTTATGCACTTCCGGTTCGTGTTTATATACGTGTAATAAATGCTTAATTGGTTAACAACACGGTATATCTCGCTGTCGCGGTTTCCCGCCGTGCAGCGGCGTTTCTGTAACCGCCTCGTGGACCCCTGAGGTCCTTCGACCCCATAAAGGAGGGAGGGAGCGAGAAAGGAGGCTCTAAATCCACGGGGGAGCGGAGGGGGGAGTGTGGAAAAATAAGAAAACAGTCTTTCGCGGCCGCTGCATTATTCGCAGCCATGTATGGAAAAAAAAAAAGAAATCGGCTAATTGCTATAATCGCGAGATTTCCGTCCGCACTTCCGACCGCTAAGGGGCGGGACCGATGCACACTTGCATCTCTGTGAGGGTCAACGTCTTCTTTTAATGAAATGTCTTTATTATAAAAAATAAAAAGCACTTTTAAAAAACTGAACAACTTTTTAAATGTATTTATTCATTTCACAGACGTGTTTGTGCCTTTGAAACCCAGGGTGACCGGACGGAGGGGGAGAGGGGGGGCACCGGGGGTCACCCGGCCATTGATTCTTCCATTTGAATGGGATAAATTGACTTTGTATTGAACTTCCTTTTCTCATGGATCCGGATGTAGCGCATCCGCGACACCAATCAAACCAGACAGTCAGGAACAGAAAAGTGGGGGCAACCCTCCCCAACCCCTCCTCCTCCCACCGCACGCACTCACACACACACACACACACACACACACACACACACACACACACACACACACACACACACACACACACACACAGCCCGGCTAAAGGGCTGCTTTTTTTTTTCTTCTTAAGGTGGACTGGGGGTATTTGAACCGGCAGACCGACCGCTATCAGAGCTCCCTACCCTCAAGAAAAGAAAAAGAGCAAAATAAATAATCCGCCAGCCTGGAATGTCGCTTGTTGTCGGAGAAGCTCCGCAACTTGCAGCTTCATCGCTGCGCGCTTTATTTCCCGGGATGCGTAATAGGAGCATTCCGTCGCGGAGAAGACATCCTGCTGGTACTTCCGACCTCCGACTGTCTATAAAATCACACTGCTCGGGTAGAGACGGGGTTTCAATCTGGGGTCTTATCCGAATCATGCAAAATAAGTGATCATAAAAATAAAACACTCCCACGCACTTAGCTTCCCTGCTACTGTTTGTGAAGGATTATCACGCAATCTGGTTCACAAAACGTTCCTATTGGTTTTGTGGTTCCTTAATAGGCGAAAAAAATAAGGATTAGAAGAGGGGTTATCATATAATATCTGTGTTCGTCGCAAACATTTTGTATTAGCTTGAGGTTCTCTAATAGATGAAAAAACTAATTCTAATACTTTATTTTGAGGCGTTTATATTCGATCAGACCACGATTTTGCTTTCTAAACGTGGTTTGAAGATATAAAGTCGGTTGATTTGATTATGTATCGCTTTTTACACGTGTATTAAGGTGTATTAAGACTCAAGAGTCAATAGACTCGCCAAGCTCGCCTGGGCTTTCATAAAACCTCATTTACCGAGGAGACCGTTAAAAGTTATAATTGTTTTGAAAAAAAAGAATTGTTCCCTTTCTTTTGTAGTCTACTCAAGAAAACTACAAATCACACTGACCTATAAATAAACCGGTCGTTCGTTGCGTCACTGTTAGTCACGTTAACCGTCACATTCACATCATTATTCACACACACACGCACACACGCTTGGGGAAAAAAAAAAGAAAAAAGAAAAACACAAGAACGGAAATTGGTCCCCCCCCACCACCACCACCACCACCCCACCCCATCTCGTCAGATCAGCTCCGTTCCACCTTAAGTGCTCCTCGCATCTCCGCCGTCCGGCCTCCCACATCTGCCCAATGAATCAGGAGCGGATGCGGCGTATCCTTTTTCAGCGGAGCCGGTGGCCAATGGGAGGAGGCGTGCAGAGCAAACACTAACTTCGCCGAGCCCATTCATTCAGTGCGGAGCGGGGCCCGGGAGCGGGAGGGAGAGACTGAGAGGGTGAAGGGGAGAAAAAGAGAGAGAGAGAGAGAGAGAGAGAGAGGAAGAAAGAGAGCGTAAGAGGAGCACACCGACGTCTGCGACCCAGCTTCTCCTTTCTGGGCTCTTCTCTCATTATTATTATTATTTTTGCACAAGGGCGTAGAGTCGCAAACCAAGGCGCGAGGGGGAGGAGGTGAACAAGAGGAGGAAGAGGACTCGTGGATATAAGATCGAGCCCTTTGTGTGTTTGTTGTGTTGTTTTATCATTCTATACCCCGCGGCTCTTGCGGGGATTCTTGCTCGCCTCCCTCTACCGGAGGATCGACCTGTCCGAGTGCGGGGAGCCCCTCCACCTCCACCTCTCATCCACCGTGGATTTACTTTTTTATTTGTCATTATTACTTATTTCCTACCGGAAAGAGGGAAGCGTAACCCTGCACTGGACT
>CAAKHD010003288.1:16688-39322 GCA_901007705.1 Fistularia tabacaria | reverse complement strand
GCTGACGATGTGTGCCCTCTGCGTCGTCAGCCCCTACACGCATGTCATTTCAAAGTGGAGGTGGGACTTCATCAGGGATCAGCTCTAAGCCCCTTCTTGTTTGCAGTGATGATGGGCAGGCTGACAGATGAGGTTAGACAGGAATCTCCATGGACCATGATGTTTGCAGATGACATTATGATCTGTAGTGAGAGCAGGGAACAGGTTGAAGAAAATTTTGAGAGGTGGAAGTATGCTCTGGAAAGGAGAGGAATGAAGGTTAGTTGCATCAAGACAGAATATATGTATGCATATACCCGAATACACCCGAATTTCCCCCATGGGGATCAATAAAGTATTATCTTATCTTATCTTATCTTATCTTAGTTAAAAAATCTATTTATGATGAAAGTCTGGAAAAGAAGGTGCAGAGTTACAATTATAAGGAAAAAGGGGCAGGTTGGCTGCTGCTGCTCAATTCAACTAAAGGAATAAAACAAAGTCCTCATAAGGAGACCAATCCAATACTTAGGTGCTTGCAAGTAGAACAGCAAAGGGAAACAAACTCTGCGCTACCTGAAATTGGAGGAAAGACATAGACGCCTCAAAGTCAGCAACCAACACCCCCACAATTTTTAGCCTCAACACCCAAACACCAAACAGTAGCTGGCCTAACAACCCGCTTAATATCTGCCTTAAAAACACACTATTTGGCCTCACGAACCTCACAGTATGACAGAGTTTCCCCGCTGGCGTGCTGCACATCAGCCGCCACCTTGAATTTAACAAACCACAAAGTATCGGCCTAACAACAGACAGTATCGACCGAACGACACACGGTATTTGGCCTCACAAACCACAGAGTTACGACATTATGTTCCCCCTTGGCGTGCTGCACGTCAGCCACCACCTTGAATTTAACAAACCACGCAGTATCGGGCTAACAAACCACACAGTATCAGCTTTAGTCACCCACACAATAGGCCACAGCATGTCCCCTTTGGCCTGCAGCACATCAGCCGCACCATTGAATGGTTGTGTCTCTAAATAAGTCAGCACACAGTGATTATCAGATGTTCTGATTGACACAGAACACCTGCAAGACAATTTGAAACACCGAGAAAGGGGGGGCCGGTGCTGGCAGTGACACCATCAGTCCCCCATGAGCAAGCACTTGGCAACAGTGGTGAGGAAAAACTGCCCTTTTGCCGGTGGAAACCTTGGACAGATTCAAGTTCAATACGGGCGGCCCTCGGTCTCAACCAGTTGGGGTTTAAGGAGAAAGACCGAGAGAGTGGGACATAGAGGTAGAAAGTAAGAGTGGGATAGAGACAGGGGGAGGGTTTGAGAGTTGGGAGGGACAGGCACAAATTATCATGCTAATAGCTGATACATCAATAGCTTTTATATTCATAAAAAAACAGCGATAGTAGCCACCTGGCGAGATGCTGCAGTAGCTCTAGCCACGCTCTTGGGGACCTACGAAATGAGAAAGCACAGGAACTCAGGAGAAGATACAGTAGAACCTCGGCTTACGAACGCCCCTATTGCTTTACAATAGCTTTTTCAGTACGTTAGCCCACATTAGGGCTCTCAAAAAGGTTTGAAGGGCTAGTGATAGTGGTGTTAAGAAGAAGTTAGGAATTACAGTCAATCTTAAGATGGAAATGATAGCTAAACATGAGAGCGGAATGGTGTTCGTGTTACAGATCTCGCCAAGCACTGCAACATGGCAAAGTTAACCATCTGTATGATCCTGAAGAACAAAGATGCACAAAAGACAGCTGATGTGACTAAAAGGGTCACTGCGTTAAAAGGGTGTCTGCGTTAATCAAGGAAAGTGATTGTTAGCTTGGATTCATGAAAGACAGCTTGCTGGAGATAGCGTTAGCGGGGGTATCATGTGCGAGAAGGCTTTGCTTTTGCTGATTTAGTGAGGGAAACACTGAGTACATGTGCTGGCAAGGAGAGAAAGAAAACGGGACACACAGTAATAATTAAGGTTATCATTAATTTCTTTACGTATTTTTGCCCCAAGTAAATCCATGAAAAAGTTTCAAAGGACTATCGTATGTTTTCGGGTGCTGGAGAACGGATCAATGGCATTAATATTGATTTCAGTGGGAAAAATTGATTTGGTTCAGAAACTGAGTCAAAGAACGGATAAATTGTTCCGCTGTATCAGGTGTTGATGAAGGGACATCCTAGAAGTGGACAGATTCGCCAGGCTAATAGAGGCCTTATCGGAGACAACCTCGACTACTTGACGCCCTGGGGAATTAATCACAGGGAGCCTCGTTGATCTGCGATCGGACACGAACCCTTGTCAAGATCTGTGCACAGATTGGAACAGAGTCCAGGAAGTTTGAAAATCATGTCATCTACGCGGCTACCAGTGGCAGCATACAGAAGAGAGGGAGATGAAGGAAAGACAGACGTTGAAAGAAAGTTAAATAAAGTGCGACCGAAATGCTGATGGTATTACTTCATGAGCGCGGAGGTTGTGCCAAGATTGCTGGTACATTTGTGGCGAAACTGGCCGCCTAAAAGGAACCTCAACCACAGCTTCAAGAACATGAGAACACATCCACACCCACTCTATCTCCCTCTCTCAAACACACATACACACACACACATACACACACACACGCACACACACACACACAAGCACACACACACAAGCTGGCTGTTCACTGTGTGACCCACTTTCCCAAATTGTGTTCCAGATACCAGGTGATCCCATGGCTTCATCGGTAGCATCGAAGGATAAGAAGGGGTGGGTCAGGGTACAAGCACTGGAAGCAAGGCATACAAAACACTTTAAATCATATTGTTGATCATGTTGTTGATGTTTGGGGGCGCTGAGGCTCAGTTGGTAGAGTGGGCTTGGTTCGGTTCCCGGTTCCTCCTGTCTGAATGCTATAAGTGCCCTTGGTCAAGACACTGAACCCCCAGTTACTTCCAATGGCCTGGTTTGCACCTTGCATGGCAACTCTGACGCCATCGGGGAAACTACGAGGTGTGAAAGTGTGATATAAATTTGGGCCATTCAGCATGTTCAACTGAATGTTTGATACAGGACTAAACCATACAAAAAAATCTGTCATTATTGATCCAAAGTCCATCGGCCTTTCAAAGAACATGGCACACGCATTCACGAATGGTTCACCTGGTGGGGTCTCCTGAGGAAAAGTGGCCTGAAGCGAAGATCCAGACTAAGAACGATTCAACTTTACAAGACCGTATGGTTTCACCGCCTGCAGGGAGAGACATCAGTCTCAGCAGCTGAGGATTTCAGAGTCCACAGTCAGTCAGTCCACAGCCAGTCCACAGCTGGACAGACTAGTTCCAGTAACAAACGATTTTACTTCTTTTTGAGGGAAAGCACTGAAGAAGTGAACAAGGAGGAGCATTTTCAAGCAGGCAATGGGCAGACACTGCTCCAGGCCCTCAATTTTGAAAATGGATTGGTTTTTTCAGAAAGTCTGGATTAGTTGTCAGAAAGTCACCAGCAGTGGTTGTGTATGTGACCTGGTTGACCGACTGGGGAGATGGTGGTCCCTGTTTTTGCGAGGGAGCAACAGAGGGTATGGTAGGCACATGGCGATTACAATGCTCAGAGAAATGAGACTCCAGATGATTTTGGAAACCTTTGATTCAGGAGGAAGAATACAAATTCTGTACGGCTCTTCACATTCACAGTGCTCCTTGAGGGAGAATTTTTTTTATTTCAGCTATTTATTTTCCACAAAAGAACATTTTTTCCGTGTCTGGGAGCAGCAATAACTGCAGAAAAAAAAGCCAGTTCTGACTAATCTGATTTGGGTGGTTATCAGGATATGAGCTCAGACTTTGTTTTCTTTTAACATCAGTTGGAAAGGAAACTGGTCATCTTAAATGTCTGACAGACCATCTTGAAGTTTCATGTCTTTTCAAAGAGCACTTTTTTCCACCAGTGTTTAGTGACACTACAGACATTTCCCAACTAAACAGCTACTACTGACTGACGCACATCAAGGATCTTGCTGGAAGGGAAAATTCCAGCAAAATAGGGTTGGTGTTAAAAAATTGTCTTTCAGTCTTGATTAAATTAGCAGCGTGTAGTTTATAGCGCCTCTGGTGGAAAGTCCCTATATTGCACAACTGCTCATCTCGCCCCTCCTTTTCAATAACATTCCTGAGCTGCAGGAGCCCTCAGGGATTAACTCTGAAAGAAGGCAGGCACTTTGTCAAGTGCAGTAATGAAACTTCATTTCGAATATAATCATATAGGTTACATCTCACAGGTTAGAAAGCATGCTTAAGTTAAAAGTGATTATATGTAGAGCAATGCTGAGGAGAAGATGCTATTTCAAAAGGGTTGAAATTATTTAGTTATAATAATCATTTTACAGCATCACCAATGAGAACAACTGAATTAATGTTTAAGATTAGAGGGGTTGAAATTAAGGGTTTAAGCTATTGCACAAACATTTAAAAAGAAATAGAAAATAAGACATCGATTTCTATTGTTGCCTTTTTGCTATCTTAATAAAAAAAAACTTTCTAAAATGTGCAATTTGCCCCTGCCCAATATTTTCGTTTTTACTTTTTTGTATTGCACTTTCCTACTATTATACCTATCTATCTATACAACAAAATTCTTTAAACAGTTCAAGTTGTATGGCAAAACTGACCAATTTTAACCATTTGGGAAATTAAAGCTGGAATGAAATAGGTTAAAATCACAGGAAAGAACAGACATGATTATTATTTAAGAAGATTACGTGCTTGGAAGCTTTGCTTTTCTGATGAAGAAGCAGGAGGAGCCTAAGCCCCTTTAAATCAATCGGGGAGCCCCCTCAGCAAGGGGGTTCATCCCAAATGAGTCCCAGACTCAGTCAAGTGTTGAGATTGGATTGTTGATTACTGTTCTGTTGCACAGACCTGTCTTCTGCCCTTGCAATAACCTGATTGACACAAAACAACTGGGCCGGATCATGGTAAAACAGACGATATGGCAAAAACCCAGGTGCCTAAGACCTTTGCGAATACCCATCGGTCTCCGTATACAAGATTCTGAGCAGTGAGGAAAGAATTCAGCGAGTCTGCTCAATCAATAAGTGACCCGGTGTTTTCATCCTCTTTATTTTTCCCAATGCAGTGAGAAATCTGGATATCCTCTGGGGCAGCACATTTCCCAAACTTATAAAAAAGGTACGCACACTAATTATAAAGGTTGAGCTGTTGATAAGATGATGCCAACAGGATGCAGCTGATAAGCAGGCATGTGCCCCCGTTAGCTGCCGTCAATGGAGTCACTGGCAAGGGTCATAAGCCAGAACCCAAGCCCTGGGAGGAGCTCCTGCTTGAATAATGGGAATCATTTCTGATTGTGTGGAATTCTGTTTCATCTCCAAAAGCATCAAACCAACTCACTATTTGGCCTTCCATCACATGGTTATACCTACGGTGACATATCATACATGCTACAACATGATAGTTGTCTTCATCATTTTCTAACCTTTGTGGCTGCATAATGATAATCATTCTTGAATGAACTTATCATCATCATCAATGTTATTACAATTAAATATGACAACAAATTATAAGCCCAATGACATCTGGGATAGGCTCCAACACCCCTTTGATCATTGGTGAAAGATAAGTAGTAAATGATAATAAAAATAATAAAAATCTTTTCCTTTCAGCTACTCCCTTCACGGGTCACCACAGCCAATCAACCTCCTCCAATAATGATAATAATAGCAATGATAATAAACATTCTTAAATGAAAATTACTACTTTTCTTGCACTGATGGTCACAGGGGTGCTGGAGCCTATCCTGGCTGTCATTGGGCGAGAGGCAGGGTTCACCCTGGACCAGTTCCAGTTGATCACAGGGCAAAATATAGGGACATACAACCATTCAGCCTCGCATTCACACGTCTGGGCAATTAAACCTGAGGTCCCATGCAGACATAGGAGAGAACATGCAAACTCCACACAGAAAGGCCTCCTGTTGGAATCAAACCAGGGACCTTCTTGCTGGGAGGTAGAAGTGCTAACCACTGTGCAACAGTGCTGCTCTATAACACATATGGGTAAAAAGATGTACAGTGACAGTGCTAATAAATGAGTTTCCTTCCAGACAGGATGCAGGAAACGCAACATCATTGGAATCACTCTGAAATTACAAAATCTTACAGCTCTGTTAAATCATTTTTTACCTTGTCTACCGACCTGCAAAGCTCAATAGCTCGGGACATGATATCAACTAGCCAGTGGATGTATTCCACATTACCATACACATTTTTACATTTGAATGCAGAATATTAAGGTAACACAAATTGGGGAAGTACACACAGCGACTCGGAGAAGGTTGTGATTTTGGCGGTTTGTCAAAAATCCATGCAACACATCGACCTGGGAGTGTCGTTCATGATTCTATTTTTGTGTTGGTACCGTTTTCTCTCTCTCATTTTCAGCTTTATGTGGGCAGAAGCCCTTTCCCGTGACAGTAAATTAGTATGCAATTTGCCGAAGCTTCTCACAGGGCAGCACAACCATGTGAAATGGTCAGGTAGGCTGCAGTCAAAACTAGGCCAGGGCCATACCCTCCGCCTGCTCTCTCTCTGTCTTTGTGATTGCAAGTCTAACGTTGGGCATGTGGGACCCAGGTGTCCATGCACGCATGTTCACACATACCCCGGGCTGACTCTTGCCACAAGCTAAATCCCCCCCTTGGCTCACAACGGCGTCCCTGTACTGCCCGTCACCCAACTGGCCTTTTCCCCGTACCTCACCTGCCTGACCAGCTCTTACTCTGCCTGCCAACAACTCAACCAACCATTTTCTCTCTAGGAGCCATATGCCAAGTATAAGTAGTTCATGACAATTTCAGTTTATGCATGATTACATTTTTGATTTGAAATAGATTCCTTGATTAATTTGCATCGAAAATTATGGAGCTAATTGATAATTATTACAATATTATTTGCATCATACTCTGTTATTTCCAGTTTTCTCAATGTTAACTTGAGTGATTAAGTAGTATTGACAGCAGGAGCCTATGGCCTTGAAAGGCATTCAGCTGGAAAGGCAGCCAGGCAATTAAAAGAGTTTGAGTTGAAAGGCAAGGGGTCTGAAGAGTTTGCGAATTTCTGACTGTGACCAATACGTGATCGGAACGGGACTGGGTCCATAAAAATCCATAAGTCATTGGATTTTTGTGAAATGTTTGTTTTTTAGTGGATGTTTTTTCGCTCTGTATACTTTTGAAGCTAACAGCTATGGAAGACTCTCGATTTTGCAGTTACGCATCAGTCATATATTCTCCTGGATGTTGATAGGTTTCATCTGAAACCCTGAAGTTTCTCTTTCCCCGCCATCAATGAAGCGTTCTTTACCCTCACATTCCTGGCCTCATTAGGCTTGGTTCCAGGTTTCAGATGGATTCATTGCTTAGAGAAGCTTACTGTGTGCAGTTTGCGCGTTCTATCCCGTGTCTGCGTGGGTTTCCTCTGGGTTCTCCGGTTTCTATCCACCATCCAAAGGCTACACTCCACCTGTGTGCAGGATAAGCAGTACAGATAATGAATGAATGAAAGAAGCTGATAAAAGGTTGTATGTCATTTTTCCACAAAGAAAGGGCTTGTGAAAGGAGTCAAGTATTATGCAGTAAATATGCTTAAAAAAATGAATCCAAGAAGCAAGTTTTTTAAAGAATCAATAAGAAACATGTAACTTATAACACTTTTTGACTGTTGCAAGATAAACGTCCCTGAGGGTTTACATGTCCCTATAACACTTTAAAAGTGTTTCTGTGCGTGGGAGCTGTTTAGGGTGTTTATTAGAAAATAACAATAATGCAATGAATGCAGTTTGATCTGAGAGATGCTGGCTTTGGCTAATTTTAAGTCAGGAACACACAAAAGAACCTCACGTATCATATTATGCAGTTTTTGGATCAACAGGGTTCTTAAGTTTTGCGAGTAAGATACTCACTCATTCATTCTATTTGCTGCTTAGGGTGCACTGGGAGACTGCTGGAACCGATCCCAGCAGTTACTGAGCCAGAGGAGCCAGAGGAGCTTGATCACAGGGCCACTTATAGAGACGGACAACATTCACCCTCTAATTTTCTCAATTTCTTCACTTAACCAATCACTGTGTAAGGCAATTTCTTGCAAATTTTCATGTTACTTATTTCTGATTTCACACTTTTGGTTGCCAAAGAACACATTTGTGATTTTGAACATTCAAGAGAAGAGTACTCTGTGCTGTAAATGAACCAAAAAGTATTTCTATTAACAAAATAACCACTGACTGGCAAAGTAATAATAAAATATTCTATTATAGTGTTGTTATTGTTGTTTTTCTTGTTGTCGTTTGTCTCTACAAGTGGCCCTGTGATCGACTGGTGATCGGTCCATGGTGAACCCAACCTCCTGCCCAATGACAAATGGGATAGGTTCCAGGCCCTCCTTGACCCTATGTGTCAAATAAGCAGTCTGGTTAAATGAATTATTATTATAATTATAACTAATATTATTAGTATACTCTCAAATGATAATACATTTTCTAATTCACATCTGACACAGTGAAAATTCAGCTTTTTGCTATTTGGTATTTGCTAAATTATTATTATTATTATTATATGTAATGATAATAATGATAAATGATGATTATATTAACAATTTTCATTGTAAGTAACTTACAAGAAAATTTAAATAGCAATGGTAATGAAAAAAATCTTAAAAAGTTGAATTTTCACAGTGCTAAATGTGGTAGATTGTCATGAGTTTCTCTTAAAGAATGGGCAACATTTTCTCGATGTGTTTTGTTAGATTATGAAGACATCATACTTCAACAACTATCAGAGTTGGTGCCATTCATGTGTGTTGGAGAAACGTTTTAGATGTGGCATCAGCAGCGACTGCCTGCCGATCCTTGCTTACCATTTGCCGACTTGAGAACACTCTGTAGGGAGTGTGTTTATTTGTGCTACAGTGAAGGCCATAATCCTTCCAAATAATCAGGCGGGGGAGAAAAATGAAGAAACAGAGGACACGTCTAATGTTGTTAGAAAACAAATGCAGTGCTTTCTCTTCTACTATTTCACACCCAACTGTCACCACCACATCATGTGAGTATTGCTTTCAAATGCTATTATTCAGTAAATGCATTCATGCATACATGTACACACATACAAATATACTTACATACATACATACAGAGGCCTACACACAATCTATCTATATATAACTTAGGAGGTAAAGCACCACTTACTGGTCATTGTAGAGAAGCGCACCATTTTCATAGTTGGGAGTCCCATAAAAGAAAAAATCCTTTGATTTTCACCCTGGGACATCGTATTTTGTGCAGCAATGCAGTTTTGTCTATACTGATTGTGTTACAGTTTATGGCTTATGACACAAGTGCAATGGGGAAGGAAGGAAGAGAAACCACCAAAAGTCCTTGGACTGATTGAAATCAGCCAGGAAACTGGAGTTTTCACATGGAACGGCAATTTCAAACAATTAACATTAAAATGTGATCGCAACGTCCTACTCCTTCTGTCCTCTGAAATATCTTTATTCTCCTTTTTTTGTCAGCGAAACTCACTGTGCTCCATCCAATATTACTCCAGGCAAGTATGCAGAGCATTAAGGTGTCAAGTGGGCCATAATTTATCACACCGCGGTAACCATCAAATTCATCATGTAAAACAGCAACCCTTTTCTTTGCACATTCTCCTCCAACTTTCTCTGTGAGAATAGTTGTAGATATTTTAAAAAATAAATCAATTCTGGAAACACTATTGATTGTGTTTTCAGTTTACAGCTTGCATTTAACGACAAATACTTCATCGCTATTTGGACTCTCAAGTAACTTGCGAAGATGTTATCTTGAATGAGTAAGTGTGTGTGTGTGTACATTTTATACACATTCTACTTTTATTTTGTTTGTGTTTATTTTTTAAACGCATATTTCATGAAAATGAATTGTGGTTTAAATTAAGATAAGATAAGATTAGATAATACTTTATTGATCCCCATAGGGGAAATTCGGATGTTGCAGCAGCAACATTAGAGGAAAAAAAAAAAACAACCAAAAAAGCTAGGAAAGATAAATACAAATTTAATTGGAAAAAGAAAAAGAAAGAACCATCTCCCACCAGTGTCTGCCATATGGTTTTTATCAAATTGAAACAAACGGTTTTATTTTTCAAATGACAGAAAATATCTATTAATGCATGCGGAGACCAAGTGCTACTCATGATTCGACCAGGCTGGTTTAATATCATATTTTTATATCGCATCCATTTGTAATTTTGTTTGAAAAGCATTTCAAACTAGATTAGTGTCTGCTTTGATTTTAGTACTGCACTCATTGCTGTAATATATTTGACTTCTCGTATTGTAGCACTGCATATCTTTTATTCATATATTTACCAGAGGTCATTCCCCCAACTATAACAAAACCCCTGTGTACTCTCAAGTCCCTAGGGAAGTAATGATTTTTACACAGTTTGAGCAATTTTAAAACTTCCCAGGTCTTCGAATTTTTTTTAGTTCTTTTAGATTCAGAAATTGCTTTGCATTTCTGTATAATTAGCTTTATTTACAATTCTAATGGCTCTTCAGGGATGATGAAGGGGTAATCTAATAAGACAAAGTGATTGTGACTAAATAATAACTTCATAAATATTTGATTGATACAGACTGATGACTAAATTTCCCTTTTTATTGTTTATCAGAACAGGCTCAGAACATTTTCATCGAGTACTTTTCATAGATGCTTATTATCGGCGAAAGCAGTCACACGTTCTGCTGCGTCGCCCGGATTTTCCGTCATTTCACAGCTGACAACTTGAGGCTTTCAAAAAATCAAAATCAAAAATAAAAGAAATTACCCCTCACATAATTGATAAAGTAAAAAAGCCAAACCTGTTACATCTATCGCTACCCCTCTACGCCCTCTACATGTCGCACTCATCCAGTCATGACAGGAAAAGACTGACACACAAAAGCTTAAAAACTCTCTCCCTCAGGAGATATCAGGAGATTGATAGGATGAATATGATGCTGAGCTGCTTTCTCGTTCTCACGTCAAAAAATGTGGCAAATTTAGACCAAACACCTTTATCCATCCCTCCCTATTCATATTTATGAGACGTGACTGACAAACTCATTGTTGGGTAATTACAGTGTGGTGAACCTTCATTGTCTTTAGACTGGTGGAGACTGAGACACGCTGTGCTTCGGCTTGCCGCGCTAATGCAAACCTCTTCCATGTAGATATTATTAGTCACGGTTTGCTTAGCAACTACAACATATGTCTGACAATTTTTCTTTTTTTAAACCTTTTTTTTGGATTCATTTCATCTGGGCTGCGACAACTTTGAAAAGGAGACGATTGAAAGGTCCGAGGGAAATGTTCTGTAACAGGGTTGTGTGCGAAAGAAGTCGTGGAGTACGTGGAAGTCTCTTATTGTTCGGAACAGTGAATGGCGATGTCAGCACACAATGTGGCAAAAACAGAGGAGACAAAAGAGGCAGAATCATCCTGAAGGTGTTGGGATGTATGCCTTATTCTGGCATGGAACACTTTTAATGCATTCTTACTATATTGTTCTTGGCATTTATTTGTTCTCCATTGGTATCTTAATGCACACCCTGTAAAACACATCCTCAACATGACTCACTGGGTCAAATAAAGGTTAAAGAAGTCAATCACATATTACATGTATCATAAAAATCAATGAATTCCATTAAATCTGAACCTGATATGACTTTTTTTCTGAAAATGAGTAAAAGCAATCCATAGATTGTGGCTGCATGGCAGCGGCGTGACATCAACCTGAGGAAGAGGAGTGAAAGAAGTGGGTGATTCGAACAGCAGGGGGCACCAGCAATATGCAGGGATTCAGTCAGAACAGCCACAGGGGGAAAATAATTCTTCTGGTTGCCACAACTCATAGGAAAATCAATCCCATATATTTGAGATTCCGTTGAATGTTTGCACAAACACCGTGCCTCATGTCGCTATTGTCATGTTGTCCACTAGCTGAAAGTATTTTTTACTCTCTGAACCTACATGAATCTGAAAATTACCTCGAACACCGGCTGGGATTTTTCTGCTAGACGAAATCTGTGCAAGAGCTGAAAAGGAGTAATTTAGAAGAAACTGAATATCTTTGCTGATAAGAGACAACACACAGATCTAATTGACAGCCCGTGTGAAGATTTCTTTGCGATCACTCAAATCGTTCTTTCTTTCTTTCTCTTTTTTTGCCTACTGTTAACACCAAGTGTAACACAATGGCAGAAATACACAATAGCCTGTGGGAGCTCAGCCAATATCAATATATCACCTCAAGTGCCAATTATACTCATTAAAAGGATAAAATGTGATGAAACTGCAGCTAACAGCCTGAAAATCGTTATCGCATTCACTGTGGGACAAAGTATCTGGACTGTAAGTGTGCAGTTTTGCTGTCAAACCGTCCGACTATGATCGTGAGAAGGAGTGAACGGTGACACTCAGGGGTGAGAGACCAAACAACGGGCACACACAAAACATTCGGGAATCACGTGAGCCACGAGCAAGCAACCCTGCTATTACTTAAAGGCTGCACTTAATTTCATTTCATTTTCATTTTCTGTGATCCTGTTTGCTTTGTCGATTTAAAAATGCGATTTGGGCACTTTGTAAGTTTACACAAATGAGCTTCGTCATTCCTGTGTCGCGGTCCTCAGTCCAATGGTGCAGACGTGGGCCTGCAAAAAAAGAAAAAAAAGGAAATAGCATGTTGAATGAAGTTTGTTTTAATTTTCTCTAGAATAAGGGCATTTTTCTTGGTACAATATAGAAGTCAAGAGGCAGGGCAGGGAATATTCTCTAAATACAGACATTATATTAGACAGAGGTGTTTGCTGTCATTCACCACATAATTTCTGAATGAAGACGTTATTATCCCAATGTAGTGATATACAGGTCTCACAGCAAACTCTGTGATTCACAATGACAACAATTATCGAGATCTCTGCATTCTTAGCTTGAGCCACAGACGTTGCCATGGCAACACAAGTATGTCTTATCAAGTACGGCCCTTATGATTTTTCACTGCAACTTATTTAGCCCATTCACTGTAGGTATGACAACAGGCTATTGAGTTGTTGCATTCATTTACATGTTAATAGACTTAACAACCATTGTGTATTATCTTAACCTTTGGTCTTGCCTTGATAAATTGTTGTTAGCTAATATTAGATTAGTCTAGTAAGAGCGTCTGTTTTTTTTTTTTTTATGTAGATGATGTAAAACACACTCCATCTATAAATAGAATAAAATCCAGCTGGAAGTAACTGCGACGATCCATAAAATTACAACAAATGCTAAGTGCTTTTGAAATTGCTAGGGGAAAAAATAATCTGAAAAAATCAAGATTGTCAAAAGAGATTTTGGTTTATATGATTGTAATATATAGATTTTATTTTATTTTTTTCTAAAAAAGATGAACTGACTGGGGCTACATCGCCCCAAGAAGGCTAATCCATTCTTTCAGATCCCAGTTGTCGTAAAATGCTGTTTTTTTCACCGGTAAAAGTAAAATTAGTGACTTACAGCGCAACTTCACCAGTCCGGCGAAATGCTGCACTTTAATCCCCGCTGACTTTTGCTTGCAAAGTGCAGATTTTTATTTGAACTTGGTAGTCACTTTGTAGCTCCGACTCGTCACACACACTTGGGCTTCCTCTCTTGTTGAAAATAATGAGGCTTTTTGATGTGAGACCACCGTGAGCTGTAATGAAAGGAGTGGACTGTTCAGGACACATGAAAGCTCTTCAGTCCATTTGGACCACGAGCAGCCATTATGGGCGCGGGACAGAGACGCCGTGGAGGTCCGCTGACTTTATGAAGGGGTGCAGGATTTAATGATGGAGGCAATAGCTAAATCTGCCACCCTTTTAACTTCTCGTGCAAGGATGGAGATAATATTTCAGAGGTGTTAAACATGGGGGGACCTATAACATTTATGAAGAGAAACATGGTCTTATTAAAATAACGGCTAGCGGAGCAGAAGACAAATAAATCTGCTGCTTGATTGTACAAGCTCTACTACTGTTAAAGTGATTGTTCAATCATGCTTCTACATTCATTCATAATGATAATTTCTATGAGGGTTTTTTTTTAATGCTGTTTTCTCAACTCACTGAATGATGAGCCCATAAATTATCTTTTGTCATCATCCAGAGGCAGGAAGCAAGGCATCTACCTCTCATCATATCAATCTGCTCCTTCTTTACAAGTCACCGCTGTCAGTGATGCCAGGAGAGACACAAACAGAGACAGAGAGGATGAGTAGGAGGAAGGATAGAGGATCAGCATCTCCTCATTTATGCGAGGAAGAGCCCCCCAGCTGAGATGGGGTTAATGTTTTCCAGCCTAAGTTCGGCGTAACAGTGTGATCCGTCCGCTCACAGGCGCGATGAGCCCAAGTGCCGAGACTCTAGTTAATAGTTAGACGTAGCATCCTGCCGCCGGGCACCAGTTTGGGCCCCATGAAAACAAAGGAAGACCTGCATCAGCCGCTGAATGATAGTGACCGGGCCACCCTGTCACTATCATTGTCCCCAAAGATTGGCAGTTCCCAAACAGTTCACAAACATGTGGACGCATCAATCCCCGAATACACGGACGGTAGTGGCTCAGTGCTGATGCTGTAAACGTAGCTTGTTAACAGGAAGCACACCCTGTGTCGCCACAGCATTGACTGACAGGGTCGCTGGTGACCCTTGACAACAGAACAAAAACCCTGGCGTAAATCATCCGTAGTTTCAAGCATCTGAGTTTCCGATCATCTAAAGTGGAAATTATTCTCATTATCTTTTGTCATGTTCTACAATAATAAAAAAGGTCGACAAATGAAAGCAAGAAAGCAACACTAATTCTTGACAAATGATCCATTTAAGCCATAACACCGGAATGTGATGATTTTTATTCTTATTTTATTTCATCCAACATTCTGTTCTTTGGTTTGCTGCTGTGTCAAAGAAGAAAAAAAAAGCTAAATGTCCCACCATTACTGCTCTGTCCTCCATTACCTTGCCATACTTTACCGTTCTACTAAAAGGAACAAAAGTATTTAACAAAAGCTACATCCAAGTGTTAATTCACATGGTGATCGTTTACAACATAAGACAAGGGAATTTAGGCGGCGAGAGTAAGTGTTTTGATTTTTAAATGTGAGCCGCTGATCTGACTCATACATATGAAAGCCCCTTTTAAAGTGCCAAAAATTAAGATGGTGGGGGCTGGGGTGGCGGTGTTTTATTTTTTACTTTTTGAAACACATCTCTTAAGCTTTCCAACACTCTACAGATTTGAGATCAGAGGAAGCTACCGTCTAATACGCAGCCCTGAGCTTTCAGACCTGGGAAACACACTTGATGTTTTACAGTCCTGTGTCACCCCAGCGTGGCTCCTGTGCACTCAGACAGGGGAGAGACATCACTCTCGGTGAACTCCCTGCGGTGAAAGTGATGGTTTGTCACCAGTTAAAGGCCACTGGGAGGCTGAAGCAGCCATTATGCACTCCTGAGGAAGAACAGTGGGGAATAAGAAGGGAGGTTATTGTGGGAAGCTGCAGTGCTGCTATGTTGCTAACCAGAAGCGGAGTGAGGGAGGAGGGGGGGTACAGTCTGACTGTAGAGCAGGGATGCTTGAGTTTATAGAGCACATCAGCAACACAGTATTTAAGTGCTATATTTGTCCTTATGTGGGCAAATACACAAACGACATGAGTATTTCCAGCAATAAAGGTGTCATCCATCCATTATCAACACTGCTTATCCTGTGCTCAGGGTCGGGGGGCTGCTGGAGCCCAGCTGTCATTGGGCGAGAGGCCAGTATTTTACCACTCAGAGTGTGTTTCCCTGGTCTGAAAGCACAGGACGGCGTACACACATCGTTCGCCAGCTGATGGCAGGGCCACATGTAGGGACAAAACAACCGTTCACTCTCTCATTCACACATCTGGGCAATTCAGGGTCTCCCATCGATCTGCTGCATGTTTTTGAACTGTGGGAGGAAACCGAAGAACCATGGGGAACATGCAAACGCCTCACAGAAAGCCCCCTTTTTGGAATCGAACCAGGAACTTTCTTACTGTCAGCTGGAAGCAGGTGTCGTCCAACAGTCGATGCTATTTTGGAATGTTTAATTGCCCGTTTCACTTTAAATTATATATGTGTCCCCCATTTCAACATATAAAAGTGAGATACTCTTTCTTTGTAACCAAACATATTTCCTTCCTCTGTTGCTCTGTTGCTTCTGACAGAAGTGTGACTTTCCAAAAGGAAGAGGTTCAGGAATCCGACAAGGGGGAATGGCCTGTGGTTGTGCTGCCTTCAGTGATGATTATTGTTTATTTTGTCAATAAATTCTCATGTTGGGAGAAAACTCATGGCATGATTACATTTTTAGGGGCTCTAAAGACTTAATAAAGCTTCCTGATTTGAGAGTTTCATAAACACACCTTATATTTTTCATATTTGTATTGGATGTTTTTACAATTCAATTATAATTGGCCTGCAAAAAACAAGATACAAATGAGATATCAACATTAAATGAAAGCATTTAATATAATTTTCATGTTCTTATGATCCACTCATAAAATGATGGTTGACATCATAATTTTGTACTTTCTTGTGTAGTAAGTCACTTCTTCTGGAGGGGGAATGCAAATTATACAAACAATGACAGAAAATACAATATGTATTTTCTTTTGCTGGGAAATCAATTGAATTGAGGGGTTACTGCTTCCAGCCCCAGCTCCTCCGGTCCGAAGACTTCGTCGAACTGTCCTTGAGCCCCAATTATTTGTAAAAGTTGGCATCTGGTGGCCCCTCTCAACCAATCGTGTCTGAATGGCTGAATGTGACAGTGTAGTAAAAGCACTCTGAGCGATCAGTAGACTAGAAAAGGCGCCATATAACGGCAGTCCATTTACCATTTACGGAGGGGAAAATACAGCACAATAGAGCGACTTAAAATGAAGTGACATGGAGGAGAATGAAAAAAATCAATAGAGCAGAGTATTTTTTAGCAGGACAGGACATAATAGAACAGAAAAGAAGAAAATAAATAAACAAAAAATAAATTAAGTGATCTCCTTCTTTGCAAACAGCCAGTTTAGTTCTCTCTGCCCATCCATAAAATATAACTCGACTCTCTGTTCTTTTATTTATGGCTCCATTTCGCCACTATCAGCATTCAGCAGGTCTTAAAACAACTGTTGTGGCAGAAACAGCAAGCTGCTAATGCTGAAGTAGCTACATTTTGCATACATTTCATGGGGCTCCAAAGAGCGACACTTGATTTTGATGGTTAATTTAGATGCAGAATACATACAGTAGTTGGCGTCGGGGTTGGCGTGCACATGCAAATCGTCACCCTGCTTGACGGGAGGGTTCGCTGCATGAGCTAAGCGTGTTCAGCCCACTCAGTTTTATACTACTAGGTTTTATATCCGAGCCCAGCCTCCACTCCCCAACTCTGATTCCATCTTGGCTAAGACAGACATTCACATGCACATACACACATATCCAATAGGTATAGCACACACCCTCACCACCGCCACCCACCACCTCCTCACCTTTTTCTCTCACTAAAACACAGATGTGCACAGTTTCCTCAGACTTCAACACGTTCCCCCCATTTCACCATGGGTGAGCCATCATTATCTAGAGAGAGTGCTGGTGTTTGGCCACAGTGTGCCTCCTTCCCAGTGTTGTACTGAGCAGCTGAGACATCAGCTGCTGTCTGTCACAGACATGCCTCATTACTGCAGTTGCAAATGTCAAAGCACTAAAGTAATCACTCACAGCTCTACCGGACACATGGTCATGCGGTGATTTATTTTATAGGAAACGGGTTAACCGTTGTCTGTGCACGGTGGTGGTGCATGGATGATTTGACTTTGCTCTTTTTTCTTTACGTTAAATACGTTTTATGCTGATGTGACGACAGGTGCCGGAAAAAAATAAATCAACAACAGGTAATCGTATGTCACAGACAACAAACTTCCTTCAGAGTCATTACTGTCAATCGGGGGGTGCCCTCAGCTATATTTCCTATCGTGGAGCCAATAATTCAGACACACCTGAAGCCAGAATTCCTCCGCACCTGTCAAAACAGTTGTGTTGGGTGCTTCATTGTTAACAGGTTCTTATCAGCTTCGTCTGAAAAACAAAGGGATGAGAGCCCATGTGGGGTTTCTTTTGTGCACATAGCCACTAACATCTATCATGACTGATTTGAAGGATCATTCACTGCTAGAGGAAGCTGTAGTACTCTGCCACCGGTGGATCCGTTTAATGATTAACATTTCATCCTGTTGTCACCACTAGTCACTGTCACAGTCATCCAAAATAGGTTGGGCAGCAGTCAGAGTGTCATTGTTTTCGTAAGGGAAGGAGAAAGAGGCTCATCGTGACGGCGTTGTTGTAAACGTGAAGTCGTCCTGACAGAGAACATATGATGGAGGGGGACACAACTTGGTATAGGCAAATGTTAGACACGGTGTTGAATTTCAAAAGGTTTCCCATTAAAAAAGTACCAGTGGCAACATTGTTTTTGCAGGCTAAAGTGGCCAACGTGATGGAGCAAAACAACACCGTGATGGCTAAGATGATGGCTCAGGGGTGCAGTGTGTCCTCAGTCATACATGAAGTTTACTTGTCTCTGTTATTAACAAAAGCTTTATTTTATAGGTATGATTTTTTTTTTCCATTCTCTCTGTGAAGTTAAATTATACAGTTTGAACCTTTCATGTTTCCTTGCTATAATCTACAAGTTTTGCCACAGCTCAGCATTATGAAACAAAATAATTTTCATATCGAGCAGTGATCATGTTTGTTCAATATTCACATACATCACGGTCAACCTGAGAATGACGAAGAAAGTGTGGAAATATTGACAATTATCGTGGGGCTGTCAGAAGACCTGCAACAGGCTCTAAAAGTTAACAGGCTTTTTAAAAACAATAAAAGAATATGAATAAATCAGCAAGAAATCAATTATCATGAATATTAAAAGTGCAAAGATAACAGTATTTTTTTAAAAGAGCATATTTAGAAAATGATTAAAATCATGCATCTTCTTTTAGTGTTTATTTCAATTCTAGTTGTTGAAAAAAAGATCTAGTGTCTTTGTACAATACTGACATACACTAATATTTTGTCTGATTCTTTGTTATAATCCATCACAAAGTATAAAAGCTTCAACTTCAAAATCTTAATCAATATAGGGATTCATTTGGAGACACGATTCCAGCCACCTGGTATATCCTGTATATTCAATTGTCACTTGTCTTTCCAGTCTGCTCCCAGTCTCCTCAGAAAACGAGCTGGCATCTTAGCTGTGAAACGCTCCGCTGTGCTCACCAGCTAGCAAATAACTTGATCTGTCTGTCGTTTGGTACTTGGCACACAGAAAAACAGTGGGCTTTGCCAGAAACAGCTGCTGGTAGAGCTGGAGACGACACTATGAAAGCGGCGCGAATGAACCCAATCAGTAAAGTTGCGAGTGGTAAAACAAGAAAGACTGTGCTGCAAAATCTACTAAAGCAATCTGTCGCTTCATCGCTATAAGCTTCCCTGTCCACATTTAACATGTGAATTCCTCTCACTGTTACCACATTAGGTTAGGAGGTCGAAGGTTGGAGGGGGACCCGGTTACTGGACAGGTCGCCAGTAATCTAATCTTGCTTTTCAGTAAATGATTTTATTTTATTTTATCATTCATTCATTCCTTCATTCATTCATCCATTCATTCCAACTCAGGGTTGTGGGGGAGTGGGGTGGGGGTGGGAGGTAGGAGGGGGACCGTGACCCTGGACTGGTCACAGTCAATCACTTATCTTATCTTATCTTATCTTATCTTATCTTATCTTATCTTATCTTATCTTATCTTATCTTATCTTATCTTATCTTATCTTATCTTATCTTAATCAGATGTTCATGACAAATTGTATACAATGTGTCTGTGCTGCCGTGTGTGTTTTCACACATCACAAAAGTTTTGTCTCTATAATGTTAAAGACCAAAATCAACTGCTTTTTCAGTTAATTATTTTATTTTATTTTATTTTATTTTATTTTATTTTATTTTATTTTATTTTATTTTATTTTATTTTATTTTATTTTTAATGGCATAACACCTTGTGATGCATGTTGGAATCTTTAGTCATTCTGGCTAAAGCAAGATTAAATAGCGTTGAAGCTTCTTTGTGTGGCATAACCGTTATTTTGGACTGGCTTTGCTGCAGCAAACGCAGTTGCACCACAGACCTGCAATGGCATTGTGACAGCTAAAACTTGGAATGTTCCAAGGGCAGCAGTAAATTGTCCTGAGTAATTGAAATGCTATGAAGTCATTCAGCAGGCAAGGGTATGTACACCACTCTCCATTCACTTTAGGTGCCGCGAACACTGCAATCCCTTGACATAGTTACCATAGAGATGGTGTGCAAAGGATAAAAGTGGTCGGCTGGACTCCTTGACCTAGGGTTGACTTGTAATTTATGAAGGAGCGGCAAAAAAAAGTCAACCTCTCAGTCTTCTGCTTTGGCTGATCAGAAATACAAATGAAAATTTGGAAGCCAGAACAATAGAAAGAATTGGGCACTTTAAAAATGTTTGCATAACGAGCTCCTTCTCGCTGTAATGGTTCTCTTCTTTTTAATCACCTGCACTCTCCAGACCACCTACACCCTTCTTCATGGTCAGATACGGGACCGAGAGCCTGATGTATTATCCGAGGAATTAATCTGCCAAGCCTGATTGCCATTACAGCCACGCGATTATACACCTTGATTACTGAGCCCACCCCGAGGACCATGACGCGCCCTGGTTCACATTTTTAAGGTGCGCATAAAATTATGTAGTGATTACCCTACAATAGAGGAATCCGCGAGTGAATGAGACCATATAGACCGTCTCAAGTAGGGATGTGATTATTAATAGGTACTTAAGGTGACCTGATACCCGAATCTGTGACCACTGAAACTGCCTTTGGTCCATCATATAAGTAAATAAATTCAGTGTCCTGTGTTCTGCAAGTTATTATTGGATTATTGTTCTCGAGGAAGAATTATATAGGGTTCAAGCATGGATAAAAGGGGTGTTAGGCACTTGAGAGATGACTCGGGCTGCACTTGTCCCTCTTCAGATAGACTTGATACGTTTATTGTCAGCCTTCTGTGCACGTGCCTCCTTTTGCTGAAGCGCGACGCCGAAAAATGACGAGAGCCGATCAATACGGCCAGACACTTGTACGTGCAAATGAAAATAACAGGACAATCAAGTCGTAAACATCTAAGAACATTTCATTCCACCGCGACACTTATCCCGGGAATTTAGTCCATTTAATCCCTCACTGTCAATATTAAGATTTTTTTTATTTAATCCGGAGCCAAAGTGCTCATTTGGTACCGCAGATAAATAGTCCCATTGACTTATCCAGAGGCAATCCTACATCAAGCGATTAATTGGATGAGACAATGAGGAAGTGAAATCACATCTGTTCCTGGTTTTCCCCCTGGTAACGTATTGAATACATTAGTCACACAGATGCACTACCTTGGATAAACCCACCAATGCAAGAGTCCTAGTGTTAACATGTTTGCATTAGTAATACCATTGGCAAAGATTTAATGGACTTGATGTGCTACCATTCACAGCAGAGGTCCACGGTCTGAGAAAGCTTGGATCTCAGGGGCGAAAATGTGCCCTTCCACCACAATTACTTAATGGCTTCGGCAATTATGCATATCTACGGGAGTTCAAAACATAAATGTCAGGAGAAAGGAGGAAAAGAACAGATTAATGTCTTTTGTCTCGATCAAAGAATCGACTTGGACAGTTTGTGACACAGTAAATATATTCAATAATGACAATGCAGCTGAAACAATTCTCACATGCAGTAGATTTATCAAGGACCATTTACGGTATGCAAATGTGAACTGGAGCTTCCAAATGCACAAATGCAGAAATTCCATCACTGGCCAGAGTTCAATAACTCTTCAGTCTTGAAGTGTTCTGCTAATGGTCACTGTGACTGCATATCGCTGCAATTCAACACCTCAACTATCCATCACTGGACTGTGTTTTTCACTAAAACAACACAGAAAAGGGTGAGCGTGCATGTGTGCGTGTTTGTATATGTGCGCGCTCGCACGCGTGCACGTGCGTGTGTGTTTGCTTTGCTTTGGGCCTGCCGTTATTGTAAGTGAGGAGTGATCGACGGGAGAGAATGGGTACATACTATTCACAGGGCTCCATGTGGCAGCTTGCATTTTCACAGTGCTACAGTATGTTTGTCAGCAACAGACAACGCAGGCACTTACGCACTGCCGTGGGCAACCGAAGTAGTGTTCTGCCAGCTGACTGCGTCACGGGCACATGCATGTCTTACATACCGCAGCGGAGTCCCTGCCATAACATGCCATGGGGTTCATAATCAGAACCTGCAACCCAGGGGGTCTTGGAGCATCTTGGAAATCTGTTAAAAACAAGTTCAGTTTAATAACCTCAAACATTTCTGGCAGCAGGCTCAAGACTGGTATTTCTCTTTTTTTAAGACTTCACATGTGAGTAGGCTGCGTCG
>CAAKHD010003288.1:0-11666 GCA_901007705.1 Fistularia tabacaria | reverse complement strand
GCTTCGTGTAAACATCCTGCCCATATATGGACAGAGGATGTGACGGAGTCCCCCCCCCCCTCAGCCCAGCCCCCCACCCCCATCAACCCTCCCAGATTTCCCTCCCTCCACCCTTACTGTAGAGATGGGAGACTGACGTTGCAACAAGTGGCGGTTTCTGACGGATAGGGCTACGAGTGGTGTTTAGTGTGAGAGTGGTGGTGAATAATTAAACAAACAAGAAAAAAATTGGGAAAAATCATTGAAAAAATCAATAATAATAAAAAGACTATAGATATATCCTCAAGATGCCATTTAAACTGCAAAAGTATCAAAAGTGTTCCTCACTTATGAGTTGATAGATCCACTTAAATGCTACTTAATACTTTCAACAAAAAAGATGGGACTTGAGCCTGGAGCCAATTAAAAAAAATATGTATACTGTGTATATATGCATACATATGGAGCCCCTTTAGTTGGCCAGGCGGGAAAACATTATTTTTGCGAGATCTTGCAAAACTATTACGTTAGAGTTGCAGGACTAATATAACTTAACGTTCGAGGCTCTATGGTTAGAGCGTAATGAGATTAGCTCACTTTAAACTCTGTTGTTATATAAAGTTGCTGAATGAATGTTATGCCCACCTTGTCTCACTTCATCCATATAATATCCTCATTTCGGTTGTTTGTCAAATGCAAGACACGCTCTAAATTGTCCTCCGTGACTCCCTTTTTACAAACAGTGAACACACCTTATCGACGGCAGGAAATAAAACTCAATAAACTTCTCACGCTTCTTTGTGTTACCACTCTGTCCATGGATGACCCAGAAGAACATCGTTCTTAACATAAACAGTTTTGCAAGATGACGCAAAAGTTTGTCTTTCCCCCCCCCCCAACCCACTTTGCAAGTTCTCGCAAAAAAATTATAATTTTACCCTTCAAAAATGTTCCCCCCATGTCCCCTTAGGGGCTCCATACACATACACTTATACATTTCTAAGATAAATATGCAATATACATAAATAGGTTAAAGAGCATTTAGCAAATCTAGTTGTAGATGAAAGAAACTGAAGCATATCTTTGCAACACAACAGTATCTGTCTCAGTGGAGTTTCTATGGCTCCTGTTAGTCATTTCAAGTATGTCATTCAATAAGAGTGAGAAAATTTTATTGCTTTATCTGAGAATGATGTTGCAAGCTTATAGCTAAATAGGTGCCTTTGTCAGAGTGGTGCAAGCAAGAGTAATTGAATGGGGTCGGACTTTTTGTCCGGCCCTTGAAAGGGGGTCATGGCACAGAAATTATTAGTCCTGGAGGAGATTAAGTATATAATCAATAGCCATGCTATGACATCATCCACATACAATCATCAACAGTACAACTCCTATTAGGAGAAGTGGTAATATTCTCCTTCTCATAAAGGTCTCTTTTTTTCTCATCGGAGGCAATACTGACATTCAGTGTCTGGTTCAAGTTCAAAATCGACAAACAGTGGGACCCAACACAAGAGGCACGACAAATATAAATAGTGCCGGTTTTGAAAGTGATTTTATTTCTGCCCACACCAACGCATCTCACCGTGCGATTGAAATAGGCTAGTAGCTAATCAAACTGTTTGTTATTAGACGCAATTACATGTAGCCAAGCGAGAGAAACACTAATCTTCTAATATTACCTCTGCTGCACTACAGGACGGATAATTAAGTTGAAACCAGAGCAGAAAATAGGACATGCTTGTGAGGCTATCTTTCAATATAAGTAGCTTTATTTTACAGACAGATATGAGAGCAAAATGTTGCCCAGTTCAATTAATAACCCCTCTCAGAGGATCCCGTCTCCGTATCTCGGCCAGACTACATGTTTTCGGCTGTTTCCTCACACACCTCCACCTGTCAGTCGAGTGTTTAGAATGACTTTCACAAATTAACTTCCTGCCGTGAGAGAAATTGTGGTCACTCACACTATAAGGGCGAACAACAGCAAAGGCTCCGTCTAAACAAACCCTTGGCCTTTAAAAGCATCGAGGGAAGTCAATAACACCCCTGAGGTGTTCAGTGGTTGAACCCAACTGTTCACATGACATTTCAACCCCAAAAGCTTTTTTTTTTTTTTCCTTTTCTCTGCATCACATCTGTTGCCGGGTGCAGTCTGTGGTCACACTTCCTATTACAACAAGTCGATAGTCTTTCATAGGGCGTCGTAGTGTGCAGCAGACCTCTGGCTCCGGTTTGAGCTTCAGCACCATGGATAGCGACAGTACATCATTCAACCTTGAAAATCTCCCATAAGCCAACAAAAAAAAACTCTTCACTTATTTTTTTGTTCTTTTTGCACCGAATGCTAGCTGTGATGTGATATGAATGGCATTCTTTTTCATGAAATGAATCCGATACCCTGGAGGACAATAAGGATATCTTATCAGTGCTTGCACATGGATTTTGCAGGAGCATTTCAATCCTTAGTGCAGGGAGCACTGCTCAAAAGAATGGTAATGATCCCATTAGAAATAGTGAGGCAGTCATTTAATATCATACTCCAGTCTTATATCGTCGCATTTATGGCATAAATTGATTTGAGTCCATAAAACTAGATATACCCATGACAGAATTGTCAACAAATCGGCATTTTAGTGATACTGTACAATATACTGTGGCATAATCATTTAAGCAGTGCAGGATAATTATGTTAGTACTACTAGGCTGTTAAAATGTCAATTGGTGGTGATAGTGTGCGTGTGCGTGTGCGTGTGCGTGTGTGTGTGTGTGTGTGTGTGTGTGTGTGTGTATGTGTGTGTGTGTGTGTGTGTGTGTGAGAGAGAGAGAGAGAGAGGGAGGGGGGGAGGTAGGGAGGTTGAGAGAGCATAATTTTTTGAGATGTGAGATATTGTGGAATCTGATGACTGAATATTTAAATATTAATTTATGGCGGAATGTTTAATAAGTCAGAAGGTAGATTGAAGTCACAGATTTTTCCTTTTTAGAAAATTTCGGTCAGTTCATTTGACTCTGCTTTTTAAATATAAGGTGTGCCATATTTTTATGTTCGCAATGCCTAAACACATGGAAAAGTCTAGAAATCAGATGTGTAACAGTTGCTTGAGAAAAACCTCATCTTAATGTTGACTTTTAAAATAGGAATACAAGACTCGAATGATCTCATGAAAGATTTCGATTTGATTTCTGTCAACCAGCTCTGAGTGGGCTGTATTTGGGTATACTATTATCTAACAGTTCCAGGATGTGCCACTGTAAATTGTCAGGTGGAAATTACAGGTGGAGACCCGCTTGATGCGTCACCTCCTTCCTTCAGCTCTCTTTACGATCCTAAACCTATCCTTTCTGTGCATCTCGAGGATCTTGAACAATACATGGAAACACCTGCCTGTCATGAAATGCGTGCCCGCAAGCCAGCTTGTCTGGATGGTTGATACTGTAACTGCTGAATTTTAATGCAGGAGGCTTGAGTCAGAGGCGAAGTGACATCTGCCGACCAACTGGGTGTATATTTCACCAACATTTAACATATACAACTACTTCCATTATTCACGATACAGAAACGGTGGACTCGCAGCGGCATGAGCTCTTGAAAGCAGCACAAAATGGAAATTGGCAGCCTGTAATAGCTGCCGCTGGCACTGACCTCACCACTCCTGCAGTATACAGAAATCTGCTGCTCACCTGGCATCGCTCTAAAAGAACACAGCAAATAAGTAAAATCATTCCGTGAATTGAATTTTTTCAAAAATGAATCTTCTTTTGTCTACATTTGGATGCAACACATTTGCCGAGCATGAAACCAAAAGGCCGTTTTCACATTCGTCTATCGGTGTGGAGAATTTCGTCTGTGCTCAACGTGTGATTCTGTGAAGCAGTCCACACGGCCGTGATCTGTGATATCGCGAAATGCTTTTAAAGTTCACGTTCACCAGAAACATTATGTGGTAGGAAAACAGAAATACTGCAGATGGATGTAAACGTATCTCACCTTTTACCGATTAGAACATTGAATAGCCTGGAATCTTCAAATTACTATTCAGACACTTATTTTCATCTGAATATTCCCGCATAGATTGGAATGAGAAAATACATTTTTCATTCAGTTCGATTTGTTTTGTTAATTGAGATCCAGCCTCTGTAATTTCACATCCAGACGCTGGAGACAAGAGACGGCAGACTTGTATGATTCATCATCACTTGTTTATCTGCATATTGTTGTAATTAGTGCACCTTGCAACCTAGAAAACAGTCCTCGCCATAATTTTACAAAATGCCTTTGACATCAATCCAACCTCAGTCTGTGTTGTTAACCTGAACAAGTCAAATTAAGAGTGTTATTTGTGAAAAAGCTGCCATTCCAGCGCATGTTGAGAAGTGGCCGCCATTGCCACTTACACACCAAAACAAGATTTAACACAAAATATCACCCACTGTCCGTGCCTTGCATTTCGCCCTCCAAATTGGATTTTTCCCTTCTCGTGTTCATTAATGAATATCGCTAGAGCTTTTTGTATCGGCGCTCTTATTTAATGATGTGAAAACTTTACAGGTAGACACTTTATAAGTTATGTTTTACAGCCGCATTCCCAGATGTGTTTGAATGAGAGAATGTTATCTCGTCTAAAACCATTTACACAAAACAATACTACATAATGTAAATACCTTGACTTCTGCATTTAACTGCTGCTCTAATAGGAGACACATTCATGATTAATAAAAACCAAGTTGGGGCGGCACGGTGGTGTGGTGGTTACCACTTCAACCTCACGGCACGAAGGACCCTGGTTCAGTTCAGAGAGGGGACCTTTCTGTGTGGAGTTTGCATGTTCTCCCCATGTCTGCATGGGTTTCCTCCCACTGTCCAAAAATATGCAGCAGGTTACTTGGAAGATTGGGAAAAATTCCCCTGAATAAGAGAGTGATTGGTTCTCTGTCTGTATATGTGGCCCTGTGATTGACTGGCGACCAGTCCAGGGTGTGCCCCGCCACTTGCCCGATGACAGCTGGAATAGGCCCCAGCATCCCCCGCGACCCTGAGTAGGATAAGCAGCAGACGACAGATGTATGGAAGGAAAATCTAAGTTGTTATTTTTACATAAATTTGTTGGCAGTAGTTTTGTTGTGAATAAGAGGATAAAGTAAGTTGGCAGAGCGGACGTCCCTCCAGTAAGAAGGTTGGCGGTATGATCCCCACCTCCTCCTGTTTCTATGCCAAAGTGTCCCTGGGCAAGACCTGCTTAGCCCCTTGCATGCAATCGGTGTGAACAGGTGAATGCTTTCTCGTACGAAGCACTTTGGAAATCATAAGGTGTGGAAGAGCTATATGAAGCCATTTACTTAAATATAGGCTTATTGTTACATGTGTATGTTGTACAGGTTATGCGTATTAAACTTCCATTGGATATTGAGCTCTTGTGATAAAAGGAAAATGAACTCCATGACAGAGCTGAGTGCTGAAGAATGACGGCATGAGGCCTTGACGCCGCTCACTTCTGCAACAATGTGCAACCAAATTCAGCATTGGATTCCTATAGACTCTCACAGACTGTTCGCATTACAATTATGTATGGTTGTTCACTTCCAAAGCGACAAGACTGGCTTTACAGTATTGTGGTCAGTGTCCACGTGTTCACTATCCCAACCCCACCCTTCTGAATAAAGGAGGTTGGTGTTTTACCCTTGACCTCCACTCGCTTACACAGATATTAATTTTCACTACATGTTTTTTTCTAAATTTAGAAATCATAGTAATGCACTGTGCTATTAATCTAAGAGAAATCGCTAAATCCTTTGTCTAGTAATATAACTATCAGTATTTGACTGTTTTTTAATTTCGTCCTATTCAAGACAAAGTGATGTCTGGGTGTCATAATGTATGGTTTTACCCCTTTCACGTCTCTGGGAAATGTTCACATTAAACAAGCCGGGAGAAAATTACACATGGCTCGAATGTAATATGCAGCTTGCGGCAGGGGATTAAAATAACACAAGCAAAACATTTTGAATGTGTTGCTTTACAAAGTGTGGCAGAAAATCACTTCCTTCACACCTCTACAGACTGCCTTTTTACCAGTAGCCACTGAATTTTCAAACATTAATGGAAGGGCTGCTGTGAGCTCGGTGATCAGATCATTTGCTGCATACCGGAGTTCTTTGTTGCTCAGAAAATTAACAGGAAGTAGGAAAAGCTCATATATATATATATATGTAATATATATCTAAAGTAGCACAAATGCCAAGAGACTATTAGACATAGTAATCAACCCGCTCGTTCTAGACTACTCAAATTTGACGTTATAGCTCCGTCAATG
Organism: Fistularia tabacaria; assembly: GCA_901007705.1. Classification (NCBI taxonomy): domain Eukaryota; kingdom Metazoa; phylum Chordata; class Actinopteri; order Syngnathiformes; family Fistulariidae; genus Fistularia; species Fistularia tabacaria. Next base: position 5,376 of record CAAKHD010003288.1, on the reverse strand, counting down.
CAGAGTGTCGGAAAATGTATCAAAGCATACCAGTCGCTCCCCTGTCATCTTTTTAAGGGAGTGTATGATAATAGCATATAAGCTCTTTCATCGCCGCCGTGACATTCTCCGGAACAAATCGTTTTCACCTCAGATGTGCACTCTAATTCTAGGCCCAGGAAGTTTAGCTTTGAGGAACTGCCTCCAAGTAATCCCGAGTCTATTAAAACCAATCTGATCACACAGAGTTCAGATCACGGGATGCTGTTATGATAACTGCAGTGTGGCTAACCTCTCTCCTCCATAAAATGCCACAGCGCACCGACTGAGTAATGGATTTATGTAATGTTAGCACTTACTGACATTATAGCGCAAGGGTAACTCCATACCTGTGAAAGAAAATCTGAGGGGCTTTTGTTTTATTCACTCGCAAGACAAAAATGTTACATCTCTTAAGAAAGTTCATATATGATACAAAGATGCTTCAATATGTGTTCTAACAAGTGTGTCGACCTCAACCGGTGCTCAAAGCACTAGCCGCCGAAAGAAGATGAAACGCTTCACTAATGAACGGATATCTTGGCACTTCTCCTGAATGGATCGTCTCAGTGTAGCACAAGTGGAGCAGCTTTAATGTAGCCCTGACCTAAAATAGGTGAAACATGTCTTAAGGTTTTTTTTTCTAAATGAGACAAGGTTGTCATTAGTCTTCCATTATGGACAAGATAGGAAAATGAGACTTGCACAAGTTAATTTCTGACGATATGTTTCGTCCTGAGAATCTCATTAAAATTGCCACTTTCACATCTTTTTTTTTTTATCAAGTATGTTATGCATGTTGATATTAAGGGCTGTAAAAAAATGTAATTGGAATATACATTTACCGTCATGTTTCTTGTATACTTGTGCTACTTGTGTACATACAGTACATCTTAATCCCCAGTGCTTCTTATTTTTATGCTTCTGTTTTTTACATAAACAGGATTTTTATTGCATAAGGCGCAGTGGTTTGTGCTTCAGCCTCAAAGCAAGACGGTCCCTGGTTCAATTCCAATGGGGGGAAAGGGGACTTTCTGTCTAGAGATTTTACGTTCTTCCCGTTTCTGTGTGGGTTTGCACCGGGTTCTCCGGTTCTCCGGTTTTCTCACACATATAGGCGGTAGGCTAATTGAAGGCTTGAAATTCCCCGAACATGTGAATGAGAGAGTGAATGGTTGTATCTCTCTACGGTCTAGGGTGAACCCGGCCTCTCGCCCAATGACAGCTAGGATTGGCTCCAGCTCCACCAGCCTGACACTAGCAGCAGGATAAACAGTAATTGATTAATGAAATAATGTAATACATCAATGGCTTCCTGCTCTTTCTGGGGCTCAAAGTCCAATATAAGCTACTTTAACCTTTGGACCATCAGAGGTCAAAAGCAACCGTAGATAAGACTTTTTCTGTCTTGATATGTCAATACTTTTTTCTAATTCCAAAAAGAGGTTAGATTGCCAACCCCGTACCTTGGCAGAAAATGCAAAAAGTATATAAAGGGTATTAAATGTGGCTATATGATACAAATTAGTTCCACAGTTATGTGAGTTTTCAATTAATTTAATGGACTATCACATTTATACCAGCTTTGACTGCTGTATGTTTAATTTGTAACTCTCAGGTAAAGCATGACATTTAAGTTGGCAAAACTTCATTTTTGACATTAAAAGCAACCAAGTTTGACAATATGGAAGTCCTGCCTGCCTGCAATCAATTTTCCAAGACAAATTTCCATATCCATTAAATTGTTAAATTGCAAATGTGCATGACACCCCTAAAAAAGGTAATGTACAGACATTATGGATTCACAGCATGCCTATATTTGCTGAAGCAGTTAAATATATCATTGTGCTGTCAAGTGCATGAGAAGGCTCTGACTCATATTTAAACCGGCAAACTGAAACATTTTCATTCTCTTTACAGTTTGTACGTTGAATGCTTGATATTATTTTCATAACCTGACTGAATGCTTTGTTTTCTACTGTAAACGTAACCCCATGGCCGTTTTATTTTCAGGTTCACTCCTGGACAGGGTGTGGGAGTGTTGCTTGCAGGTGGGTGCCTGCTAGAGTTGAAGAGGCAGTGAGGAGCGACTGCCCGATGGGAATTCTGCCTGCAAGATGAAGTATGGGGTGGACAGTTGCCTTTTTTTTCCTTTTTTTTCCACCTTTTCAATTTATTCTAGAATATCATAGTAACAAAAGGAGAGGTTATGGTGACAACAATGAGTCAAACTCAGCCAAGGTTATTGACAAACCGTGTTGTCTTTTGCTGTTTTGAGCATTTGTTAGCCAAAAACTATCAACAAAGCACAAAAAGCGTTGTCTTCCTACACATCTTACTGTACGCACTGGCTCACCAGCAGTTAAGCACAAAGTTTTCAGATGCTTTACAGTGAAACTGATAATGGCCTGTGAATACACTCCATTTCAAATGAAAGTTCTGGACTCAACACCTTATTTAAGTAGGAGTAAATGTCATCAGGGCCACGCAGTAGTTAGCACTTCTGCCCAGCAGGTCCTTGGTTCAATTCCGACGGAGAGCCTTTGTGTGTGGAGCTTGCATGTTCTTCCTCATGTCTATTTAGGTTTCATCCCACAGTCCAATAACGTGCAGTAGATTCATTACAGAACACTAAATTGAATGACAGATTGAATGGTTGTGCAGTAAGTGAACAAAAATGTCTATTTATTCACAAAATAACCACTGATTGATTAAAAAGATTAGGACAATTATCAACAACAACAGCAATGATAATGAAAATAATAATTGTTGTTGTTTGTCTATATGTGGCCCTTTGATTCACTGGCAACCAGCCACTCCCAATGACAGCTGGGATAGGTTCCAATCCCCTGCGACCCATCAATAAAAATATCATCAGCACAGGTCACTGTGAGTAAAGTAAGACAGTTAATATTGATAAGGATGTGTTTGGATGAATATCATTACTGTAGGCCACTCTTCTTTTTTGCAGTTGTAGGTTTTCCAGTTTTGGGTCATGATAACTACGCAAAATAAAGTTTTTCGTGTTACAAACCTTATGAACAACACAGCCCGTTTATAGGAACCGTAAATGGTCTCACCTGGACAGGGCCACTGGGAGCAACTAGGGTTTCAGGGTCTTGCCCAAAGACACTTCGGCATGCAGACACGAGTAGCCAGGAATCGACCTGCTCTGCCTGCTGAGTCACAGTCGCTACACAAACAGGTCACAGTCCCATGACATATAAGAAGGATTTCATTTATTCTATAAACTAGGGTAATTTATTTCAGCCATAAAAAAAGGCTTAATCTTATAATTGAAGGATTGAAGAATCCCGTGTCAAATCTATTACACTTACTTGTAAGTTTTCATGAAAACAGTTCAGCTAAAAAAATAATACTTTGAGGAAAAAAAATGAACAGAAAAAAAACAAAAAACATAAAATATTTATATTTCAGGACGGCATGGTTGTGCAGTGGTTAGCGCTTCAGTTCTCCCCATGTTTGCGTGCGTTTCTTCCGGGTTCTTGGTCTCCTCCCACCGTCCAAAAACGTGCAGCATTTATTAAAAAATTTATAAAAAAGAAATTTATATGTGTTATGTTTTTTATTATTTTCTCAAGTGTATAGATTTTTTAATTGGTTCTTTTTTTTTGCTCAACTATTGTCATAGAAAATAGGAAAATAGGAAAAATATTTCCTATTAGCATGTATTATAGAATTAACACTGGATTTCAATTAGAAGATTAAACCTTTTTCATGGCTGAAATTAATTATCCGAGTTCATAAAGTAAATGAAATCATTCTTATATGTCATGGTACTCTGACCCGTTTGTGTTGCGACTCTGGCTCAGTTGGCAGAGCGGGCGTCCCTCCAATTGGAAGGTATATATGTGTGTGTCAGTGAGTGTGTGTGAGTGTGTGAGTGTGTACATATATATACACACACGCATATTAACATACATATGGCGGCTTTCAGTAAAAATACATGAAATGGAAATACATACATAATATTAGGATGCTCTCATTTCATATTGTTGTTTTTTTGAATGGATTTTTCCCCCTTAAAGAGGATGTCGTACTTAAGCGGAGGAGATTCACCCCGTTAATGAAAATCAGTAGCTGCAATCTGTTCATCCATGGATTTGCTATAGTGTTCTATATTTAGTGGACAGTACGGCTCCGCTGCTGACTAACTGTGTCTGGTGTCCATTTCTACATCACAGCTAAACTGAATACACAGCAGTAATTTCATACTGGTGGTTTTCACTTTGACAAATAAATGTATCTCGCTCGATGTACAGCGGAAAGTCTCAAAAAAAGTCTCAATGTCTTGGCATTCTGTCAAGCAACTCCGCATCCCACAATGTTTGAGAGCAAATAATAGAAATTCAGATCCTTACTTGGATATACGCTGAGATGTGAAAGCTAGCTTATGCTGTCTGAAAAAAAAAACACTTTCAATCTAATTTGGAAGGGTCATTATCTGCATTTAACCTGTGACATAAAAAATTAAGTTAGCTTATACATTTTGGCCTTGATCCTTCTAGTAATGAAATGCATATATTTACATTTTGCCTTAAGTAATTCCTCCTTTTCAAGTTTTGCGGATGCAAAGCGGATTTTTTGGAGCATTTGCACAAGAGGCAGAGAAATCCATCTGCCTCCCCCAATCACATTCCAACATGTCTCACATTCAAGTCTCCCCCAAGGCGTTCGATGAGGGAACATGTTAAATCTTAAACCTGGTTATAATAGGGCCAGTAAGACACCGCAAAAATGGATTGGTAGTGCTAAAACCACAGAAACCTCTGCCGGAAACACGACTTTCTATAAATACAAGAAACTCGCCTCAGCTGCCAAATTCGTTCTTTTCTCCCTCTCCCTCTTTCTCTCTGTCATGTTGGGCTCAGCCTAGTTATATATACCACATCATCATTCCAACGTTGGGCAAATGGGCAAGAAAAATAGCACAAATAAAGAAAATAAAAGCAGGCGGAAGCGTGGTTCTTCTTTTGAAGGAACATCTCTCTCTCTCTCTCTCTCTCTCTCTCTCACTCTTCCTATGAGAGTGGGAGTGGGTTAGGGAAGCCCGGTACCAGGCCCCAATGCTGTGCGGCAGGTTTCCCGTGCACGCCAAAAATACTTTTGCACTCGCCCACTTTGGTCCCCAGCTGCCTGTACTCTTTGGTTCTACAACAAGGATGGGTGAGAATCATATACAGCTCTTCAATCGTGATTACAGAATGCCCCAGTGTTTCTTTAACCATGCCCCCAGACTCCTCCACACACACACACACACATACACCACTTGCCCCGCTCCCACCTTGCCCTCTCCTATCCTGGATACATACTCAGAGCGCTCTGATAGCTCACCTC
>CAAKHD010003286.1:15447-66553 GCA_901007705.1 Fistularia tabacaria | reverse complement strand
TGTGTGTGTGTATGTGTTCGTGTGTGTGTGTTTATCTTGTGTGTGTGTGTGTGTGTGTCTGCAGGTGTAGGTGTGTGTGTTTGTCTTGTGTATGAGGGTCGTGTGTGTGTAAGTGTGTATATATGTGTGTGTGTGTGTGTGTGTGTGTGTGTGTGTGTGTGTGTGTGTGTGTGTGTGTGTGTGTGTGTGTGTGTGTGTGTGTATAGATATCATTCTAATAGTTTTTTTTAAATAGCTTCTACTTGGTGCCTGGCAATCAATTTAAATTTATTGTAATGTGGGAATTTGCCGCTTTTTTGGATGACATATTCTCCACAGATAGTGACACTGAACAGATGTTTTACGGCAACTCAACAGTCACCACTAAAAATTAAAGCTTGGTGTACCAAACAGTTTTTCTCCAATATCTTTAACATCTTTAAGCCCCATAAATTTGATCTCTAATCCTCATTGTACATATGATCTATTAAGTTCCCATTCATTTCAGCAGCATCTTTTGAAACAATATCTGATTTGTTTCAAAGGTGAACACTTATTATTTGGAGTGACAAGATATTCAGGTCTAAATCAATTAGTGGCTTTCTCCGTAAGAATACCTTGTCTTTAGGGGAGTGACTTATGGTCTCATAGAACTCCATGATGGTCATTTTTTGGCATGGTTATGTGCATTACTTTAACCAATGCACAGCACATTGGCGTAGTAGTTCCTGGTTCCTGGTTTGATTCCAATTGAGGCCTTTATGTGTGGAGATTGCATGTTCTCATGACCCCTGTCTGTGTGGGTTCTCTCCAGGCTCTGTGTTTTCCTCTCATTCCAAAAGCACGCAGTAGGTTAACTGAGGACTCTAAATAGCTCTGACTTGGGAATAGGAGAGTGAATTGTCGTATGCCTCTCTATTCTCTTTTGGCTTCTGGCCCCGGATGTACTCCATCTCTCATTCAGTGACAGCTGGATAGCCATCGGACCCTGACTGCAGAATCAGTGATATAGACAATAAAAGAATAAATGAATACAGCAAATACAACACCTCATGTATTAAGTGACAAAACATTGGAAAGAGTTGACCTGTCTACCACCTGCTAATGACTTACTGCTTATAGGTCATCACCAGTGTAGAGCAAGCTACTGAATCCAGTTTGTGTGATAGAAACACAACTGATGGACTGAGTACTCAAGGTAAATTTCATTTGATCCCAGTGAACATGCAAAAGATGTTAAAAATGTTGTTGCTGATTAAACTTTTCTATTCCACATTTGCAGCCTCAGTGGAAAGTGCATCATTGATGGTGTCAGAGGTGGCTTCTTCTGATTCTTCTGCATATGGCACACCTCACACTGTACCAACGGATGGAAGCTTAACCAGCTTGGAACTTTGTACACAGCTCCATCACAGCATACACACCACTGGCTCTTGCCCCAGTGACACTGTGTACATAGACTCACAACACATCCAAGAACACTCCCCTGACTGGTCCTCAGAAAACTTTACCAATCTTGACCAAGATTGCTCTCTCAACACACATGCATGTGAGGAACTCAGACCTGCGTTGCACCTATCCGATGAGCTGGCATCTGCCAAACATTTGCCAGAACCACCTAAAGCTCCAACATACTGCTTCATTAAAGCAGGAATTACGAGACAAAAACTATTACTTGGTGGAACTGTTCCGCCACCCCAGCCTTGCTCCCCGACATCAGTGGCCTCCTCTGGTGGCACGTCAGCTATTAGCCCCTCGGCTTTATCACCTTCTCCACCATTCCCCAACAAGCTGCAAGGCCCAAGGCTGTGCTTCAATGTGTGGTCACCATCCACTGTATCACAACCCCCTTCTACCTCAGCTCAAGGTGGTTCCTCTCCCTCAGACAGACCTCGGATGCTTTGTGCAGCCAGGAGGTACCGCAAGCTGGCACGCATTGTTCGCTCCAGTAGTGACCCAGTCTCCTGCTCCTCTGCATCAGGAAGTACTTGCAGCTCCATCCCTTCATAAGATTTACATTATAAAGTAAATGTTTCTTTTTTTGCGCAGCAGTGCAGTGGTTAGTGCACCAGTCTCACAGCAAAAAGGTTCTTAGTTTGATGGGGGAGTGTGTGCAGTTTGCATGGTGTTTCTGTGTCTGCCTGTGTTTCTTCAAGGTTCTCTGGTATCCTCCCGCAGTAGGTTAATTGGACAACCTAAATTGCCCAGAGGTGTGATTGAGGGAGTGAATTGTTGCATGTGGCCCTATGGTTGACTGGCAACTGTCTCTCATCCAGTGACAGTTCAGATAGGCGCCATCTCGACTGCGACACAGACCCTATAAGCAATTCATGAGTGAATGTTTCTTTTTCAACTTAGCCTTTTTTTTAACCCTAAAAGTCTCAGTATTTAGTTTCAGGTTTTGTTTTTGATGAGGTTGGCATACAGAGTGGTTTAAATGGGTGTTAAATGGGTGTCCTCTACTCACACACTAAGATTTTTCTCTCCTACTACAGGAGAAACCTGCGTTCAGGCTTCTATTCCACTCCATCGCACTCCATCACCAGAGCGAGGTAGTTATGTCAGATTATTTAGATGGCATGAAAATCAAAAATTCCTACAATGCATTTCTTTATTTTCTAAATAATATTCACATTGAATTGTTTATGATTTAGAAACCGCAATAAACTTTAAGCAAATCTAACAGTGATATATGCATTTTGTAATGTATCATTCCATAAAACAGTAGCTTTGTTAAATGTTAATTTTTCCTTATTTAATGTTGCGCTTAATATATGGGATTAGCGAAATCTGGTATAGCAAAGGAAACTATTTTCACTTTATCCAAAACACATTTTAACATCCTACTTTCTTTCTTATCTTCAGAGCAAAATGATGCTCCTATAGAAGGCGTTGGAACTAAACTCAGTCACAAATGTGTAAGGAGTAAGCAAAATGAAAACAGAAAATTCCACCTCAAAACCAAAGCTCTGCATACAGATTCCTCCCAAGAACGACCTCACTCCCTAGCTGACCTTAAAATGTACAAAGACACAAAAATATTGGTTGCCAAGTTTCTGGAGCATTCAAACTACAGTCTACCTCCTGAAGTCCAGCAGGTTGTCAACAGTATTAAATGTGTCATCAAGTCAGATGAGAAACATATGGAAGAGGCCATATTTAGTGCCACTGTCATAGATCAGGTAACTGCATTAGCTAATATGATTCATGTTATTCTGTATTATGCCATCTTAAAACCCTGGTAAATTAACATTGAAGAATATTAGTAAGGTGTGGTAAGAACAATATTTACAATTTGTTGGAGCTTTCTATAATTTATTATGGCAGTCTCAATAACTAGTTACAATACCTGGTAGCAACTTCAACTTCAATCATGTTTATCAGATCAATTTTCTCATGTTGTACAGATGATGACCCAATACATCAAAGGAAATACCTGGATACGTGGCCAAGAGGATCTGCACCTCCGGAGTTGTGGTGCTTTGACTTCTTCGCCATCCCTTCCCATGCGCCATCCCAAACACTTCCCCAAAACAGCCAACATCTCTGCCAATACACCTGACTGTACATCCTCTGAACAAGGCCATGAGTTGAGAGAAACTATCCTCTGACCAGTATCTAAACAAAGACTTTGGTCAAAACTACGAGACTATTCTTAACTGCCAGTGTTTCGCTACTCTATGCTGCATAGCAAATGTTTGTCAAGTAATTAATTTCTCTCGTAATGTATGAGCAGTGATTTGCACAGTATGGCTTTGGCACAGGCAAAATGTGGTATCTCAAACTATAATTCCCTGTAATGCCCTCTGAGACTGTGCCAAATCGTCAGCAGAAATGGTAGCAAACACATAATGAGCCTGCCAGGGTCTGCAGTGGGCTCTCACACATCAGTAAAACAAAAGAATGTTTCTCTTTCGGGGGATCTTTTTTTTTAATTGAGTTTAATCTGAAACAAATACACTGCTGGTAGGATATGTGACCTAAGTATGGGTCTTGTGACATCTGCCTTCTACTTGTCCTGAAATGAAATTAGATTTGTATACAACTGTGAACAGAAGAGAATTGGCATCACACACCATTGTTTGCAGACCTTGTGGAACTGTTACTGATAGAGTATTGAATATACTGTGGTGCTGCTGGTTGAAGAAGATTGAAGACATTTTAACATACCTCATTGTGCTACAATTCAGTGTACAATAAAATATGACTTTGTATCTTGAGGATTATGTTTTTTAACTTACTGTACATTCATGTGTGTGTGTGTGTGTGTGTGTGTGTGTTTGTGTGAGTGAGAGAGAGAAAGAGATGTTACGGGGGTGACGCCAAAATGAAAACGTATGAGGATTGCTGTATTGTATTGCAAGTATTGAATACCTCAGTGACTATCACTACGAAACAGGTCCTCCAACATTTACTGTTTATGGTCTCAATATGTACAAAAGCACTCCTGTATTGACTTTCTCCTGGAAGATTTAGCAGGCACAATAGGCAAACAAGTTTCCTTTGACGGTATGGCAATGGGACAAAAACCGCCCTCGATAAAATCAAACTCTCCGAAGCCCATCCAGAACAACGGGTGCTGCAATTCAGAGACTAACGTGAAATTTACCTCCTCTTGTCAAACTGTCAATCGGCTTTTATTTTGAAGTGTTATTTGCTCTTTGATGGCGCAGACTACTACGGCTAGCTTCACCCAAGAGCGCAGAAATCACATCGTGCAAGACACGGAAGAGGAGCCTGCGAGCTTGGTCTGGTTTAGTAGCTTTAAAATCTTTTCGCCGTGAAAGGAGGGGATTTTTTTTTAGTAAAATCTGAAGGTTGCTGGTTACCATATAGGATCGTGCTTGGTGTCGCTAGCGATTGTGAACGGGATAGTTACGTTAATGAGAGCCTAAATCATCGTTGGGCCGAGATGGAAATCATCTATAGTTTTGTTTATCGGCGATTCGGTGATCAAATGAACTATTAACGTAAGTACATCAAGTCGTACATACGTCCTTGGATAATAGCGGGAAGAACTGTGATGCAGTGTCATATGGATGTAGTTAGCTAATTCGTTTTATCTGCTTCTCTCTTAGCCACGGCACCGTGTTGCAGTCCACGTCTTACGTTAGTCTGCTCTGGTGTGTTAAGCGTTGCAAGCCGATCTAGGCCACGTCCTTGTGGGGGTAGTTCATCTTCTGACATTGGACGAATTGCAGAGAAGATGTCCATTGTGCAGCCGGGTGAAGGAGATGGAGGGCTATGTGACATGTAACGAGTCTTGTACATCCATGACTCCATTTGTGCTATGTGAGCGTGAGTTAAGCGATAGCCGCATATAAAGGGCATGTCACTTTGACGAAAGTCACTCCAAAGAGAAGACTCGCATTGAAACGAGGTTTCAGTTGTAACCTGAAGTGACGTTTTTATTTATTTCAAATGGTTGGGTTTGGTGCCAATCGACGGGGAGGCCGTCTCCCGTCTGTCGTCCTCGTCTTCTTGATGGCGATCATCGCCATACTATCTTTCAATTACTGGAAAGTGTCCAACAAACACGGCCGATTGTTGGATGAGCTGGCGGAGATCCATACGCAGGTAAAACGAACGGACGCGGCTCGTAGCCGACTGGAGAAGCGGAACTCTGAACTGATGGTGCAGGTGGACACTCACAGGAAACAAATCGACCAAAAGGATGGAGACTACAGCGTCTTGGAGGGCAAGCTACTGGCCCGGGAGGCACTTATTAAAAAGTGCTCTGATGACAAGGTACAGTTAAATATTTTGACATTTTAAAAACACTTCATTTCGTTGTGATTCCACGTGTGTATATTTTACTTGAGGCGAATTGGTAACGGAACCAGATAATACATAAAATGGCACAGTAGGGCTCTCAGTGTTTGCTGAAGAAACCAGTTGTTGACCCAAAGGTTCTTTGCTCTTACCTTGAAACTGAAAAGCTAGAATATGACATTACTGGAATGACTTTATAAAACAAGGGAGAAAGAAAAACCCACAAACTGTGTGACACACGAAAACGGCTTTTTAAACTGCTAGATGTACAACCCCCCCCCCAAAAAAAAACAAAAACAAAAAAACAATACCTCCTTCACTTAATGTTAGTTTTTTGTGTTGAATATATCAAGCCATCAGCCATCTACATTAAAAGAGCAATCACGAACTGACTGCGCGTTACACCGCTGTTTGGTTCGGCTTTTGTCATTCATATTTCATTTTAAATATAAAATGTATTCACTTTATCAAATTGTCTTTGAATATTTGAAGATGAAATGTACAGTATATGAAAATCCTTGTAAGTTATTGTATGCCTTTAATACATTTTTGCCCTTTCTACTCACAGAACACACACACACCAGTGGTTGATTGGAAATATAGCACTTATATTTTCAAATGTATGCAATTATATTGATTAATTATCTATTACTTTTTATTTGAAAAAAATGCTTTGCAATGTATGTGCTGAAATGTAATGATTGGCAATTTTAAAAGGTGCACATCTGATTATAAGTAGGTACAGGAAACTAGTTTTCAACAGTGTGATGATTACCACCACACTGTTGTTTCAGGCCTTTACTCTTATGTTGTCATACAATATTTAATATTGAGGTGGTTGCCCTGTTTGTCAAGAAAGACAAAAGTAATGGGTAGATGTAACCGTCCTTCGAACTGAGCATTCCTGGTTCAATTCCAGGCTCCTCCTAGTGTGTCGAAGTGTTGTTGAGCAAGACACTGAACCCCTAACTGCTCCTCTGGCGCTGCTAGACGGCCGCCAACTTCTGGTTCATCCATTTAACTTCTGGTTCATCCATGATGGGTTAAATGCAGAGAAAGAGTTTCCCCACGAGACATTAATAAAGTATACATTATTATTATTATAGTATTTGTGGTAGTAATTGCTATTAATGTCTTTGGAGGTTCTCAGCCATCCAGGTCATAGTGAATTCTCGTTGAAATCGTCTTGTCGTGGAAGCTAAGCTTAAATTTCTTCACTTGAAGATGTTTCACCCCTCATCGGAGAGGCTTCTTCCGTTCTAATAACCTGTGGGGAGTTTCCGAATTTAAGTGACAAGGTTTTGGGCGGGTCTAGGTTATGGTGGTTTGTTATGTAAATGTAGGCGTAGGTCGGCAGAAACTAGGTCTAAGGGGGTTGTTATGCTAATGGTGGTGTCGCTCGTTGGGGACTAAGGAGCAATTTTCGGGATTACCTGGATTGAAATGTGAAAAGGTAAAGCAAGACCAAGGAATGAAACCTGTTGGATCACATGAACTGACGCTCATGTGGAAGTTGCTGGGACCTGGGTTTGGTGCTGAATATTTCCTGGTTGTTTTGAGGGTGAAGAAGGTCCTGGTCCGTGTGTGCAAATCCGTCTTGGTATTGTTCCCAGTACGGCATTATATGTTTGTGAAAGGTTGTGTCTGAGACCCCCTTCTCTGTTCCGAGATGTTTTTTTCTGTTTTGACAAAGATGGCTTCTTTGACTCCTCTCTCAAAACCATCTGTCTTCTCTGGCCAGAATATAGACATGCTGTCTTCAAATGAATGGCCCTTGTCCTTCAGATGTACGTGGACCGAAGAGTCCTTTCCCGAAGTGGTGGCTCTCCTGTGTTGGGCCACCCGTTTGTGCAGAGGTTGTTTGGTCTCTCCAATGTAGATGTCATCACAATCCTCAGTGCAAGTGACAGCATACACCACATTCTCAATCTTATGCCTGGGTGTTTTGTCCTTGGGGCGCACCAGTTCTTGTCTCAAGGTGATGTGGGGGTTGAAATGTACCTGTATATGGTGTTTGTTGAACACCAGGAAACCAACACACACCGACCAGTATTTACTTTTTGACTCACACCACCCCCTTGAGCTCAAACTGGGGGTGATCAGAACTCTACACCACTGGGCCAAGAACATCCCATCAACCACCGGAGGCATATTAGGAAAGCCCAAAGAGCAGGAACATAGAACAGGAGGAAGACAACAAAAAACAAATAACATCGTCATATCATATGCTGCTGGTATTGCGGAGAAACTCCGAAGGGCCGTTCAACAAAAATTGATACAAATTTTCGTTTGTATTTTTTAGAAAGAATTATTTTGTAGGGTGCCATGGTGGCGCAGTGGTTAGCACCTCATAGGAAGAAGGTCCCTGGCTCGATTCCAACAGGGGGCCTTTCTGTGTGGATTTGGCATGATCCCCCCATATCTATCTGGGTTTCCCCAGGCTCTATTACTACTGCGACCCTGAATGCAGGAGAAGAGGTATCGATGTATGAATAAGTAAATTGATTATTTAGATATGATTGATTGATTTATTTATTTTTTTGTATGGCTGTGTAATTGGGATTTATCCCCAATATAATAAATACATAAAATAAGAAGCAGGGATGTTGAAAAGAATTTATATTGTTCTTTCCAGACATTCAAAAGTAGCATTCACGTGATAAGATTGGCCATTTGGATTTTAAAATTTCAGATTATTTTGGGGTGGATTCCTCGGTAAAACGTTATATTTAATATATTGTAACATCCGCTGCCTGTGTTATTTACTTACGTGAACTTAAAAGTTCAGTTCAGATTCTGAAAGCCATAATTGATGGTAATATAATTACAATACATCTGGACGGTCATGAAATTATTTTTTGAAGTTATTTGCTCTTTTTGAAACAATTTTTGTTTCTGAAATTCATGAAAAGGAAATAAACACATTAATATGGCAGTTTTTGAAATTCTTCTTTGTTCAATGCAAACTTCTATCAAAAGTGTCTTTGACAGAAGTTTGCTGTGCAAATTTTCCACTACCTGTTATAAAATGTATGTACCATGATAAACTTTATAGTATTGACTGAAATGTGATCAATACTTTATAAAAGGCTGTTTTAATTTGCAGATATGAGGATCCCTTTTTTATCAGCATATTATGGCCATTCTAAACTATTTTCTGACATTCCACAAGATTTACCCAATGGTACAGTATGTTAGTAGTGTTTGAGAAGTATTTTGTCTCCTCTCTGTGTTCAAATATGCAGCACATGCACTTTTTGCAGAAGCCATGTCAGTAAAGACTGAGAGTGGATTGGGTTGATATTCAGATGACGGACTCTGTATTATATCACTTTTGCATGATGTATATAACAGTGATGTTAACATAACACTAGGTTTTCATGATCTTGATTGAACAAAAAATAACAAATAATATTCTAAGATAACTCATTATATTGCTATTGTCAGATTAATTATAATTATAAACTCTGATTTCATAAGTTTCATCTCTTAATCAATCCCATGTTAACCTGTCATCTCATCACACTTTAGTATTATAATGAAGCATAAGTCACCATGGAGTGCAATTTTTTTATTTGCTAACCCACTCATTCTGTTTAACATCACTAGCTCCATGCGATGAGTATACACAAGTATTGACAGGATGATATAAGCCTAGTCAATCTAAATTTCCTATGAACTCTACACATCCAATTTGTGAGGCCTGCACGCACATACTCCGACACACACACACACACACTAAGGCACGCTTGACCCCTGTCTGGAAATATTTAAATAAATAGTTCAACTTTTAAACTGTCATTTCCAAATTCACTTTTCAAGCAGAAAAGTAAAGCTTATAGCAGAAAAACTTAAAGCTGTGTATAACATTGCAGAGTTTGTGATCTTATAGTGACAAGTGTAAAGCTTTGATTTAAGACGAGAATGTGGGGAGATGCCATATTCTGATGTTTCATGTTGTTTGACACTGTTTTCTTATCACACACTTACCACATTTGACAACAAATGCTAGCTGACATTTTCCTTCTTGCCCTGCCCACAGCTGCTGCCAAAAGGTTGTAGCATCATATGGTATGCATTGTTTGTGCATATCATATGAATAGAAATGTAATTGTATTAGCTAATTTGTACCTGCTTGTCCTATGGCAATGATATAACGCTTCAGTGAACGGTTGAATGAGAGGCTGGCATCATGAAAATGTCTGGAAAAGCCTAGGCTGAAAGACAGCACAGATGCATTGATCATGGCCACACAAGGGTAAGCATTGAACATGATCAATCAAGGCCAGGGTCTATCCCTGAGACAATCCAGCACATAACAGTGGGGTGGAATGTGGTAGCAGGGAAGGCATGAATCAACCAGACATAGTGGTTTTGGACAAGAAATGGAAGATAGCCGTGGCGGTGGATGTAGCAATCCCAAGTGACAGGAACATTAGGAAACAGAACATGAGAAGCTGCAGAAATACCAGGGCCTCAAGGAGGAGCTCGACAAGATGTGGGGCATAAAGGCAAAAGCAGTCCATGCAGTGATCTGGTCACTCGGGGCAGTAACCCCCAAACTTGAGGAATTGGTCCAGCAGGAAATCTGAGATAGTCTGTCTCAGCAGTTAAATAAAAGAGGAACACATTAATATGGGTATTTGTTTGAATTAAAAAGAGAGGTTGGTTAATATGGTGTGGTATGTATGTTTTTTTTTAACTTTTATGATACAGTCTGGGGACCTCCATATCTTTTCTTAAGTTTGGATAAAAAGCCTGTTGCAGGCCTATATACAGCATATCCCCTTCTGTCAGGGGTGTTTTGTACCCCCACAAAATGAAACAATTTATATAATTATTAATGATTGGGTATTGTGATTAATGAACTCCTAGCAATCCTTTGATACGTCTGCTTAAATTTTCAACCGTTTGACAGCCTTTACGTGTGTGTGTGTGCGTGTGTGTGTGCGTGTGTGCGTGTGTGCGTGCGTGCGTGCGTGCGTGTGTGCGTGCGTGCGTGCGTGCGTGCGTGTGTGTGTGTGTATGTGTGTACGTACGATCGTATGTATGTATGTATGCATGTGTGTGTGCGTATATGTGTATGTATGTATGTATGTATGTATGTATGTATGTATGTGTGTGTGCGTGTGTGTATATATACACACACATATATATATATATATATACATACAAATTTGTTTTTCTATTTTGACTAGTTGAAGATGCAAAGTGAAGTCACAGCTCAAACAACAGAAATTCAAAGGCTAAAAGGTAACTCATGTTTCATCACAACACCTAGTGCCTTTTAACTCAAACTTAGTTTCACAAAAATGTTATGCACGTGTTTTTATTTGTGTGTGTCTGTGCATGTGTGTGCCGCAATCATACAAACAGAGCAGCTAAAGGAGCTGAAACAAGAATTGATGAAACAAGAAGAGCAGCTAAGAGAGGTCAAGAAAAACAGCACTACGCTGGAGAGAAAGCTGGAGTATGAAAGGTTTGCTAATTCTTTATCAACTGTACATTTAAATGAGGACCTACATAAACACCCTGTCAAATCTCATCCAAATTACTTCCTCAAACAAATTTTTCAAGTAAATGGCAGTGACATATTTTACTGGCAATTATTTTGAAAAAAAGGCATTCTTTTGTGAAATAAATTTCATTGATGATTCCTTCATTTTGCAAATTAACCACAATATATGTTCATTAGTTTACAGTGTGGGCGTCAGATTGCACAATTGAAGGCAGAGTATGAAGAAAAAAAGAAATCCTTTGAAGAGGAAGCAGCAAAGCTAAAACAGGTTAGTTTCTCACCAAATACCAAGAAATAAGGATTATTTGTTTTGACCAGAAAATTAATGAAAAATTGTACTCAACCGTTCCCTCTCTGATATACTTCAATATGATTAGCGCATGTGAATGCATAACTGTATATGTAAAAAAAAAAATGTTCAAACTTAAGTCAGATGTTAATCTTTATTCCTATTTGTTTTACTTAACAAGATAAGTAAGGTAAGTTTTCTCACCAGATGTTGTTTGTGTCTTTCACTGGCTCCTTCTTGGGAAATTTCTAGAGTGTTCTCGAGGGTCAAAAGGGGGCACTGGCAGAAACACCTGCAGATGGCGCTCCAGGTGGGGAGTTTGTTGGAGCACAGCAGACAGTGGCCACTAATCAGCATGGTAATCCAGGTGTAAAAGGTACAGTGGTTGAAGAAGGGATAACTTAAGAGCTTATAATCTTTTCAGTTTTTAGTTATTACTAAAATGACATCCTAGCAAAGCAAAGTGTCCATTCATCTATATTAATGTATAGTGTGATGTATAATGTTCTTTACTTTTTTGCAGAAGAAATTGGTAAGCTTGGCAGTGATGCTGGTATGCCTGGTATTGAAGATAGTGAAGTAGGAAAAGTTGATGATGTGCAGTTTGGTAAGTAATGACTCATTAAAAAATTGTTAATAAAATATATATGTAATATATGTATGAGTAAATTATATAGGAGATACATCCTTTACATAGTTTCAAGTTGCAGTACTATACCAACATAGAAGGATATTGTAAAAATTAAAACAACTAAACTATCATCAAATCCATCAAAAGTCTCCATTGACATTCATTTACCTAAGGGATGCCTAGGAATACGTTTGACTGTCTCTTTTTTTTTCTATGCAATTATAGTGTGAATAAGGGAATAGATGAATGGAATCAAGGTGCCAAGAGATTTTACTTGTATTGAGATCACAAGGTCATATTAAAAATAATATGAGTGGATCTGAATGCCAGTGTATTTATCACATAGTACAATGTAAACTTTAAGTTTTGCTTTAAGAAAATCTCATTTTTTATTTTAAATATAGTATCAGAAATGTAATATTTTGATGGTCTGTGATTGGGACCAACACTAGGCACTTTTCATATAACAAGTACAGATGGTAACTATTTAGAACTTGTGAGTTGGAACCCGATCACAGAGAATTTTTTATCAGATGCCTTATTTTTCTACTTAATTTATAGCTTTGAAGAAAATCACTGTCATTCAAAAGCAAAATGAGACACCTGATATGGTTTTGGGTGCTGGCACTGGACCTGGAGTTGGAGCAGCTGATGGCACTGTGGGCCAGGGCTTGTCTCTGGACCAACCAAAGCTCCAGCAAGACAGAGTAGAGGGCCGAGCTGCTGTTATTGCACCTCCAGGCATCGTCAAACAGGCAGTCAAACCAATAGTTTTTGAAGAAGACAACAAGGCTGGTATCCAGGCAGATGAGCTGGGAGAACAGCAAAGACACGTTCGAGGTACAGTGAACACTACATCCAGTATACCAATTAAAATTCCAATTTATTGCCTCGAAATATCTGACTGATGTTTGTCTGAGAAAATGTTTAAATTATTTTCACTTATGTACATTGAAAAATACTTTCATTTATTTAAATTAATTTGCTTTGATTGTAAACACATGCATTGTAAGGACTACTGTCAAATGGTTATGTTGGATCCCTAGCCCACACTGAAGATAAATACAGCACAGACACATCAGATAAACTGATGAGAGAGAAGGAATATAATCCGATTCTCACAGCAGCATACAATCCTTTAACTTACATCTCAGTAATTGCAGGATGCAAAATGTTTTGTGACAGAATTCTATTTAGTTGATGGTCTAAACCCAGCTTGTAAATATACAGCTGTGGCCCAGTTGGTAGTCAGTCGTACCAATTGGACAGTAGGCAGTCATTCCTGGTTCCTCCTGTCTGCATGCCAAAGTACCCGTGGGGAAGACACTGAACCACCTGTTACCTCCTATGATATGCTTAGTGCCTCACATGGGTACTCTGCTGCCAATGGTGTGTGAGTGTGTCCACAAGATGGTGAAAGGGCTGTATAAGTAGTAGCCATTTATCTGTCAAGAGGCTGCACTGTTATCTAACAGAGTTTTGTAGATTTAATACCTTTTATACAGTGGGCGGCGTGGCGGCGAGGTAGAGCGATTGTCCTGGCTCCTCGCGTCAAAGAGTTGTTGAACAAGACACTCAATCCCTAACTTCTCCCCTGCTGCTACAAGGCAACAAACTGCTCACGGGTCACCCATGATGGGTTTAATGGAGGGAACGAATTTCCCCACGAGGGGATTAATAAAGTATACATTATTACATGAGGACATTTACTGTATGGGTGAATCAAGCCTATCCTATTTAAAAGGGTATGTAGAGGTGCATATAAAAAATTATAAGGTCATGGTTAAGTTTCCATGTACTGTTAATACAGGTACTGAAAATACAACTGACTAAAATTTGTTGCATATTCACTAAATTATATACAATAATTTAAAATTTAACAATCATACTCAGTTCATAAAAACAAAAATCTGGAACCTCAAAATATTACATTTCACAAGATCGGGATGTCTAATACAGAAAAGTCAAGGCTTTGAAAAGTCTGTTAATTCATGCTCTCAACCCTTTCCAAAGCCTTGATTTTCACAATCTACTTCGTCAAGCAGCATTGCATACAGAGTATCAACCAGAATGAAAGGAAGGGTATGCGAAACAGTGATGAAAACAGCTATACTGTACGGTTGAGAGACAGTGGCATTGAGGAAAAGACAGGAGGCAGAGATGAAAATGTTGAGGTTCTCATCGGGAGTGATGAGGATGGATAGGATCAGGAATGAGTCTATCAGAAGTACAGCACGTTAGAAGTTTTAGAGAGAGTAGGGTTAGATGGAGAAGGTTGATTCGCTCTGGCGATCCCTGAAGGGAAAAGCCGAAAGGAAAAGAAGAAGAAGTTAGACTGAAATGGTTTGGACATGGACAGAGGAGGGATTGTGAATATATTGGTAGAAGGATCCTGATGTTGCAACTGCTAGAGGAAGGAGGCCTAGAGGAGGCAGGAGGCCTAGAGGAAGACCAAAGAGAAGATTTTTAGATGTTTTGTAAGAGGACATGAAGTTAGTTGGTATAAGAGAAGAGGTAACAGAGAATAGAGTTAGATAGAGGAGGTATACTCCCTGTGGCGACCCCTGAAGGGAAAAGCCAAAAGGAAAAGTCGATGAAGAAGTTTCTTTGACTGTTGCCTTCAGCTCCTCTTTATTTTGAAGCCTGGTGTCTCTCATATTATATAACAATACCTAGTAGATCTCGCAAGGTTTGTGCAGGCCTATCAAGCGCAGTTAGAACATGGTCAGCAAACATTTGGCATTTTGGGCAGGTGTCTAGTACGACTTGAAAAGGAAATCAGTATCATCATAAAGCGAGTCAGCAGATGGAGGCATTCTCTAAAATCTTTTGGTGGACAACTGCGTTGAATTTAATCTTGATAAATCAGAGTACACTTCGCACTGGACTTTAAGGAAAATTGGATTCCGTGCCTATCTCGACTTCCTCAAGATTCTGGGATCTTGAACTTCAAATGAAATGCAAAAAATTACTTTGATATGAAAATAAGGCTTTTGACCACTTAGCAACGCTTCAGTTCTTTTTCTCTTTTGGCCAAGTAAGAACTTTTGATGTTGCCTCTGGTTTAAGATTAAGATAAGATAAGATAATACTTTATTGATTCCCATAGGGGAAATTCGGGTGGCTTTGAGGGTGGCTCTCCACTCTGCAATAGTCTGCAATACCTGTAGCCCAAATCCTGCACACATTTGTAAGTGGTTATCCTTGATGCACTGACTTCAACCTCAATCCCACCCTTCTTCCACACTTCCACACATCCCACCTTTGAATTGGCTTTGCTTGACAACATTCAAAAAGCTGCAGTCATCCCTGCTACTTCAAAGACTTTTCCACAACTCTTTGCTGCTCAAGTCAATTCTCCATGAATTTACTTTGATGTAGCATTTTCTGAACAGCTAGCCCTCTACTGTATACTGATTGTCAATGAGAAATCAATTTTATCTATACAGCATCAATTATGATATGGTGAAACTCTACATGAAGTATTCTAATATTTCGAAATGTTCTATTTTTGAGCGTTGAGTTGTAATACAATTCAAATTTGAAAAGGCTAAACATATTTTATTTTAAATGTAATAATTGTAGAATAAACACTGTTTTCACTTTCTTCAACATCTGCAAAAAAGCTACAGATTATATATCATATATTATATATTTATAGAGAATTTTCTATTTCCAATTCTCCGTTTTCTAAATGCACCTATATATAGTTAGCTTACAGCAAGGCCATCTGATATGCTGAACCACCAAAATGCTTAGCTCCCTACCAAATCCCAATTGGATGCGGTTCACTTCACCCAAGAGACCAATCCATGTCACAATGTTAAGGTGGTTACCTCAGTTG
This sequence comes from Fistularia tabacaria, assembly GCA_901007705.1. Lineage (NCBI taxonomy): Eukaryota > Metazoa > Chordata > Actinopteri > Syngnathiformes > Fistulariidae > Fistularia > Fistularia tabacaria. The sequence goes on along the minus strand of CAAKHD010003286.1, from coordinate 50,520 downwards.
TGTGCATTGATGGATCAATGTGTCGTCTCAAAATCAATAAATTCTTTACTCCCTGTCTTTATCTCCATAGTCTAGGCATTCTCATCTCCAGCAGAGAATGGACAAAAAAAAATTAAGATCTCCCATAGGTGTTTTCTTGGCAGTAAATGAATCACTGCACTCTCCTCATCTTGTAGCCTACGGCCTATAACAATGCCAAGGATTTGATCACACATGTATGTATAGCATATTACTTGCCCTCCTACTCCCTTGAACGTTTGACACTTGAGTCTTTTAAACTTGTCCTCAAAAGGTGGGAGCAATGTGGCCCAGGGGGTTAGAGTGGTAGTCCTTGGAACTGAACATTCATGGTTCTATTCCTGCACTCTTCCAACTCTGTCAAAGTGTTTGAGCAAGACATTGAAACCCTGTGTGCAAAAGTCCAAAAAAATCCGTACTTATTCAAGATGTTGTCATCTGTTGTACGCACGCTTGCGATTTCAGTTGATAAAACCCACCTGTTTGAAACGCCGGTACTCATGCATATTTAGCCTCATTTGCATTCAGAGATGCCCTCAACTGACCATCTATGGTAAAGGAGTGAATGACTTTTTTCCTTTCTGAAATTATGGCTAACAGGGTAAAGAAGAGCAATTTCGCCGACAAGGACATTGAGTTTCTCATCGGGGATGTTGAAAAGAACATCAAAATACTGTTTGGACGATTTAATATAGTTGTGAGAAACAAAAGAATGAATTCAATGTGAAAGAATGTAATGGCCACAGTTATTTCTGTTGGATCAGAAGATCAAGCAGTGTGGTGAAATAAAAAAGAACTGTGACATAAAAGTCATTGCCAAAAAGCGTGTCATGGCTTACAGATCACCTAAAGCACCTGTGTCAAACTCAAGGCCCGCAGGCCAAATGTACAACGTCATTGTATGTGGCCTGCAAGAACGTCTTAAAAGGTCTGATTGTCTGAAAATAAATAAATCAAATGTGTGCATTGACCATAAACTACACTTCCGCCAATTCATGGCAATCATGTTACCCGCGAAGTGACGCATCCCGCCATTAGATTTCAGTGCATCCACATTAATGTGATTTTCAACAAGTGGCATTGAGAAATACAAATGATCCTGAAATTTCCAGGAAGAGAAAGGTTGATGCTAATGGATATTTTTCTATGCAAATGCATGTGTAACATTTTGGATTTGAATGAGTAATAAATTCAGAGTTATTGGACATTAAGGAGTAGTTCAATTGATTTTACATTGCATTTGGTTACATTCAATTACATTTTTACTGTTACCATTACATGTGGCCCTTTGAGGGCAACCATTGTGCTGATGTGGCCCTCAGTGAAAATGAGTTTGACACCCCTGGATCCATGGAGACGTTATAATCACCATACGAAGGCCACAAAATAAATTTGAACTCTTATAACAGTCACCAATCAGCCAGCTGCCCTCAACAACTTCTGCCAAGAGGCACACACCCACTGAGCTGTTCTGTAGAATGAATGAGTTGTGCGTTTCTCCTGGCAACAACGTTTAACAGAGACAAATGTTCTTCGCAGGTCATTTGTGTATTGATTGAATTAAATACTTTCCTGTTCATGTAGCTGAATTAATTGCGGGATTGTGCTTTTATTTTAATGTCGGTGCAATCTATGGCTCCAATTATGTTTGGGAATCCGGGGATGGTATGAAATCCCTGTCTAATATTGGCTTGTTGATGATGGCTGTATGGAAACTTTATGTATGTTGGGGCCAGAGAAATGATTGCATCCAACACTGCAGGTATAATTCTCCTTACTGTCGGCTGTGAAATGCCGCATATGTCTCCAATCTCTCGCCGAAAAGTCTCGGTGGCCGATCATCCCAGGGTACACGGGAGCTGGAGGTGGATAGACAGGAGCTGGGGGTGGACTGGAATGGGTTCGATGCTTATTTATCTCGCGCTCCAACATGGGTTGTAAATTGTGGCATAAGTCAATCAATACTTTTTTGGAGAAGCAGTGCCTGCTTAGAAGCCACTTTGTGCTCTCGCTGAACACATCAGCACGCTCTTTGAAAATGCACTCCCTTTGGAGCGCATGGTTTTCCATTTACCCAAGTACAGTATTATAAGCCATGGCACGTGCATCTCGAATTCTTTTCGGGCTCTCTTGTCAAAGCTGTATTTTATAATCTGTTACACTAATTATTCAAATTGTCAAATGAATAAATCATTGAGAAATTGTATACATTAGAGGGAACAAGGGGCATGTGTGAGCTTTAAGATCACTTACTACTGTGACTCTGAGTGGCTGCATACACTCAAAACCACGAGGATTTTTGTGTAAGATGAGATAAGATAAGATAAGATAATACTTTATTGACCCCCAAAGGGGAAATTCGGGTTTTGCAGCAGCAACATTAGAGAAAAAAACAAAACAAAACAGGAAAGATATATACACACATATATCAGTGCAAACACATATGCACCCAAGTCACCATTTTTTACATTCCCACACACACTTATACATACATTTTTACACATATACCCATACCTACATAAATATATATACACATATACACAATATACACATACACATATATACATATACATATACATTTACACACATGAGCAAGAATAAATAAATTAAATTAACCAAAGTGACCCGCGGTAGTTATGGGCACCACATGTGTGAGTGGGTGATGGAGTAATGGGCTGACCGTCGCACAGATGCCCCCCAGGCAGTCAGGGTTGTGTCCCGTCCAGACTGCTGTTAAAGGAGCGCCTGAAGCGTTCAGTTCCGCATCGGGATGGGGTGATGAGCCGCTGGCTGAACGAGCTGCTCATCAGCCACAGCTCGTCGTACAGGGGGTGGGAAGGATTGTCCAGGATAGCTCCCAGTTTGTCCTTCACCCTCCGCACAGCCACCGACTCAAGATGGTCGAGGTTGAGTCCCACCACTGAGCGAGCTTTCCTCACAAGCTTGTTGAGCCTGTTGACCTCACCAGTCCTGGCACCGCCCCACCAGCACATTATAGCAAAGAAGAGTGCGCTGGCTACCATAGGCTGGTAGAAGGTCTTAAGGAGCACGCTGCAGACACCAAACCACCTCAGTCTCCTCAGGAAGAACATCCTGCTCTGAACCTTCCTGTATAGGTCATCTGTGTTGTGTGTCCAGTCCAGTTTATTGTTAATATGGACCCCAAGGTACTTATAGGAGTACGCATGGTAAGAGTTTTGTGTACATTTACGCATGTTCCTACACACAAGTAGGATTCATCACAAGTTGATGAATCCTATTCTTTGTGTGGAAATGTTCGGATGCACTCTTTATGCACACTTCTGTGCATACACTGGGTTGATAAATGGGGCCCCTGGATGTTTCATAACAAATGAGAGGAAGAGAACCGATTGATTGAAGTGGAGGGTATGTGTTTTCATTTTGCTGATAAACAGCTCACTTTTAAATGGCGTTCACACAGTGCTTTACTGACTTTAAAGCTTCATTTTCATTATCATCTGATTATCTGAGATCATTTCATGGTGGCAGCAGACTCAGCAGAGCTTTCCAGGTATCCCAAGCCAGCCAGAAAATACTCCCTCCGGGGGGACCTTGGCCTAGCGCGGGGCTTTCATCCAGTCAGACATGCCTGAAAAACCTCCCAAGGGTAGTGGCCGGGGGGGGTTCAAGAACCACAGCCACCTCAGCTGGCTCCTTTCGTCTTGAAGGAACAGCCTTCTGCCTCAGCTCCCTCTTCATGACTGTCCGGCACACAGTCCACAGGGCTCCTGATGCATCATTAATTCACCTGTCAATCTCACACTATTTGTCCCTCTTTTGTGAAAAAGAATCCAAGATACTTGTTCTTTTGCTTCGGGAAAGCCACTCACTCCCCAACTGGAGGGAGCAGTCCACCATATTCCAGCAGACAATTCTCATCCACAAAACCCGAGCACCTCTCACATTGGTCAACTCCAGAGAAGAAATAACTCTAACTCTTCTCCACGAGTTTGGTTCGGGAGCCCCTGGGATTGTGGCGTTGACCCCAACTATAACTAGCTGGTATCAACTCTACCTTCCGCTCTAGTTTGGGCTCCTTCCCCACCAGAGAGGTGACATTGCACGGTCCAAGAGCCAGTGTGCTGTACCAGGGATCAGCACACCGAAGTTTCCACCTACTTCCACCCAATCATAAGTCTTGGGTTGGGTGAAGAACTATGGCTCCGTGATGCTCTTTTGGGCTGCAACCGGCCAGGCCTAATGGGTAAAGACCCAATCACAAGACCCTTGATGGCAAGCCCCCTCTCACAAGTTTTGCTCAAGGAAAGTGTACCGGTTTCTCTTTTCCAGGCGAGATTCTGTACCTCCAAAATTCTTTTCATCGTTGGGGATGTCTTGAATCGGTCTTAATCTGGTACAGATTGCCTTGAGTGACCCTACCAGGAACTATTTTATCCAACAACAAAGCTCTCCAAATCAGATGGGCACAAAGACCCTTCCACTGTGTTAAGGTATTGATTCATGGATGAGTGACTTTGAAATCCAAAGGTTTTAAAATTCCATTTTTGACTGCTCAGGAATCAATTTTAGTTGATTTTGGTTTGGTTTGGTTCTAGAAAGAGGTGGTTGAGGACAATATGCAAAATACAACACAAATACCCGAAAGAGCGATGCAGGAATTGTTCCTCCTCTGTGCCATCAAACTGTAAACTCATCTGCCCAAGTTAAATCTGCCAGAGAATTACACCAAGGCACCTCCAACATCTCTTGTACTCCATCATATGTACATCATATGTGTAATTTCATATGTACATTTCAAAATTGCAGTTTATTTTAGGAACTAAACCATCTCATTCTGTATATATGTATTATATCCATCCCATCCCATTCTGTGTGTGTGTGTGTGTGTGTGTGTGTGTGTGTGTGTGTGTGTGTGTGTGTGTGTGTGTGTGTGTGTGTGTGTGTGTGTGTGTGTATATACACACACACACACAAGTGGAAGGTGAAATAGCATACAAATAAATGCATATGTCAATAAGAAGGCAAAATAAATACATAAATAACTTTAGAGGTCCCTTTTGCCCTTGCCCAAAATTTTGCCCCTTGCTGTGATTGAGTTTGACACCTCTATGCTGTCTTGATATTTTCTGGAGTTTACTTTTGCAACCGTAATTATCTACTCATACTTTTCAAGGTCATCTCTTCAAGAGACCAATTTGTGAATAAAAGTTATTTATGTATTTATTTTGCCTTCTTATTGACATATGCATTTATTTGTATGCTATTTCACCTTCCACTTAAAAGAAACCACCTTTGATCGGGACTCAAGTTTGGAACTTAACATCTAGTTCAAGTTTTAGTATAATATGTCATTATTACAATAGTCTTTGTTTAGAGGGTTTTGCACATGAACATTTAGAGCTAGCTGTATTAGCAATATACTTCCGAAGCCAGTATTTTTTGTTATTCTATATATAAAAAGGATGGATGCCTGTTAAACGTTATGCTGATAGCAGATTAAGTACCATGCTCTTTAAAGATAACATTTTATCTATCATCATATTGTTTTCATTTTGTCATAGGTAGTTATCAATAATACAATTCTGTTTCCACTTTACTGACAATAATAAGCAACATCTTTTTAAAATGTTTGATTTTTTTTTTTGTCTATTGGGGTGATTATGGGTAATCACACTCATTCATCTTTCTTTTTCTCAGCTCCGGCTTATGTCAAGGATGAATTCAAACACTTAAAGGGGATTCCACTGGCTCCTAACCATGGCCAGGTACTCAACCCTATCCATCCTCACCCTGACAAAGTTCCAGGAGAGCCAGAACAACATCGCCAAAGTGAGTTTTGACATAAATTTTGACAAAGAGTCTGTTTTTTTTATTCAGTCATTTTTGTTGGTGGAAAAGAACACAAAGTGTGAGCACAGCCATTCATTTTCTTTTAACTTTTTGTGCTTGGCTATCTGTTCCAGTCCTAGGTTGTTGTTTTTTTCGGGGGGGGAGTTACTGTTAGGCTTGATGGCTTAACCCTATTAAGCATTAGAACTAATGTGCATCCCTCACAATTTGATCCTGAGTTTTTATTTTTGTAGGTCAGGTAAGTCAGCCTTGTTTGGTGTTGTTCTCATTATGAGATTCAGACATTCAGCAGTGACAATGAACTTAAAATCTTCTGTAGACAAAGTAATAATCTTGTGTGCCAATCAGCAAATGATGTGGACAATCCCCCTTGGCTCAATGGTTTCAAAATGTCATGCCGCCAAATCCAAATAGTACATGATTAATTTACCTCACCAGCTTACATCTGGTTTCTAATTAGTCTAAAATTTGCAATCATTTACATGGTCCATCAATGAAATATAGGAATGCAACATAGGATCATATAACAAATGGCCGTTTCTTATGAAACATCTGCTGTACTATTTTGTATTGGCTTTGCCCTCAAAGAACTGTTGTTATTTGAGTAATCTTGATGCATGTGCAATCCTAAAGCATTTCTCTGGGTCCTTTTGCCTCATTAGGTTCTGAGATCTGAATCCCTCCTCGAGGTTTTTTTCCAGTGACAGCATCAAAATTTGAAGCAGGGGAATGAAGAAATCGACCAAAGAGTGCTTTTGCAGCAGCAGCATTATGGGCTGCATTTTGGTGTATCTCTACCGATCCATGTCAATACTCAGCTCCATTTCCTGAAAACGAATGTCTTCCTAGAAATGTCTCCATTAGCTAGATGTAAAAGTAGTTTGACTGACTATGCTGTCCAGAGCGATTCAGTGTGAGGTCTCTTCATCCTCAGGCCACATAATTTCCTGCAAGGGAACCTTGACAGGTACAGCTCTGATGCCTTGAATTCCTCAAAGTTTGCTTCTCTTTTTGGTTTTCCATTATGCCCATTTATAGGACCTGGAAGTTGAAGACTATGTTTTGAGCCCAGCTTCTTCTGCTTTTTCCAAACTCACTGTAGCCATGACCCAAGCTGCAGTGTCTCTCTCGTCCCATGCTACACTCTCTTGGCTGAAAGCCTTCTTTTGCTGATCTTCCCCTTGACTTTCTTTGTATCATGAAAAAATGAGCAGGTCTGAATCAAGATGCCTTCAATTAAACCTGCCCTTCCACGGGGCCTCTCTGGGAGATCTGTTCAGATCAGATGTGAACAAATGTGTCATGACTTCGACAATGCTACAGCTATTAATAGTAAAGTGATCCTAGTTCCCATGGGGCAAGTCACTGTGAAACTGTCCCAGTAGTCCACCTCCAAATAGGCTGCAGGCCTTGAGCCTGGCTACTGACCAATTGTGCATGAAAAGATTTGGGTAGCTCTCTGCAGTACACAAGATCGGGAAAGCATCACACTGCCTTAGTCCATGTTGGCTATGTTCTAAAGATAGAGAATATCAGAGAATGCTTACACTTTTTCCATTTAATTCAATTTCCTTATTAACGTCACCATGGTGACACAGTGGTTCCGCCTCAGAGCAAGAAGTTTCCTGGTTTGATTCCGACAGGGGGGCCTTTTTTTTTAAATTTGTTTGTTACTCCTTTTCCTCCAGGTTCTCTGATATCCTCCCACAGTCCAAAAACATGCAATAGGTGAATTGGAAATCTCTAGCCCAACCATGTCCCTGACTACAGGATTGTTGGAATAAAAAAATGAATGAATGAATGGTCATTGTGCACCATGCTTATCTCTTCTTGTTTGTACAGTACTTTGATGGAGATACTTTTAGAAATAAATGCATCATTGTTATTATTTCGATTTAAATTAGTACATTGTAGTACTGATAAATGCAATAAAACACAAATAAAATCACTGTATATTGTCTTATCATCCTCAGCCATTTCACATGAAATGTTGGAAAATATATTACTTATCCCCCCGCCTGATTTAGTCCTTCTCATTGGAGATACTTTGTAATTACTATAAGTTCATTTGTACTGCAGTTTCTCAAACCTTCATCAGTAAAGTATTATCTTATCTTATCTTATCTTATCTTATCTTATCTTATCTTATAACAGTATCAGGAATATGGGATCATTATAAAGTATGTAATTTTAGTCACCAATCTTATACCATATAATTAATTTGCCCTGAAAATATGATTTTGCTACTGCTACTGTTTGGTTTGGCTTTATCATGTAAAAATTCAGGGAACAATTTTGTCTCAATAACTCCAAAATAAGAAATTGGGCTGAGCCAACACTGAAAATGTGTTCATACTTTTATGATGGAAAATATTGGTACTCCTCACTGGACTTGTTTTGTTTCTTGACAATGTTTTGCCCGAGATATATAACGCCTTCAAGAAACATATTTTAATGAAGAAGAAGAAGCCTTGATGACAGAACCTTCACAGACAAAATATTAATATAATCATACTGATTAAGTCGCCATAATTATAATATGACACTGGTTGTTATTGAAGAATATTAAAGGAAACACCTTTCAGACCCAAAATTATTCAGGTTGTCGAACAAGTTGTCTGGCGAAAGTAAGGGTTAGTAGAATTTCACAAAAAGCAATCTGTTTAGCAGCATAGCATAGCATATCAGCATGTTCCCCAGGGGCTTTATAGTGTATGTACTTGTATGTTGATGGGTTTGTCTTATATCTGGAGTTACAAAAAAAACAGAAATGGGATTAATTCTACAGGGGCCAGTAATGAGCAATGATTTGCTACTAAAAATGTAACAAGAGACACAAAAAATATTGTAAACATTGGTAATATTTTCTGGTAAAAAAAAAAAACAATACTACAGTGTGATTGGTGTACCGGAGTGTTTGAGCACATCCCACCACTGTGCGCAGAACCAAAAATGCCCTCTGTGTGCTACAGGTATTAAAGAAAAATCCAGTATATGCCTCGGCCTGATTTTCCGCACATTAAACGGCATTTGGGGTGGTCCTAATCTTAATTTTCTTTATAAATGTTCAGATTTACAGTCTAGGTGAGGTCATATAATTTCAGGTTTACAATTAGGTTTTGACAAAATTGAGGTTATGAGAACATAACTGACTTAAGCTTCATACCATAAAACATGCACAGTTAACATTTTCCCATGCCCTGTATCTAAAGGAATTGTGATATGATATAGACTAAATAGTTGAGAAACTTCAGTTATTTTCAAGACAAAATACTAACTCTTTCAAAATGACCTAAACTTTAGAGCGGTAATTAATTTACTGTTGATAAGAGTAGTTAGCCAAAATACATAAAAAAAATAAAAAAAGTTAGCTTTCTAATCTTGAAAACTTTTATTTAATCATCCCTCTTTTATGTAAGGGCAACCAAGCTGTGTCCACTTGAGTCTACCATTAACCTAATATAGCAGCAGCTTCAGTCATAATTTATCTTCACTGTGCTCACAAACTAAAACAAATGCAGATAAAATATGACAAATGTGTATGCAAATAATCATGTGCATAAATTGTGAATGACAACATGGTCTTACAGCGCGATGAAAAAAGTAAAAACCAAGCTGGGGTGAGACCAAGAACTGGAAAACTTCCTGGATAACTTCTCTAATCACCCAGGATGCAACAGTTCTGCTATCTATTCATCTGTCTTATCTTTTGTTATCTTCTTAAACCGCTTACTCTGTCGTGCATTTATTATCCAAAATTTCACCCATCTTACCTGTCTCTCTACAACTGCATTCACTTCCCTCCCTTCCTGATGAGGCCCTTCTCTGCCTCCTGCAGGCCGATTCTTTGATGAGAACGAGTCCCCAGTAGATCCGCAACATGGCTCTAAGTTTGCGGACTACAATGGGGATGATGGGAACGTGGGTGAGTATGAGGCTGACAAGCAGGCCGAGCTGGCCTACAATGAGGAAGAGGATGGTGATGGTGGGGAGGAAGATGTTCAAGGTGAGCTAGGCCAGGGGACCAGACTACCTTTCCAGATGTGTATCAACCTTTCCTCCCCCTGCTACCTCCCTTCATCCCTGTCTTGTTCATGTCTCCCCAGCATTTTCTGCAACCGTTTGTCGATCTAGAATAGCTCAGCACTTTGTTTAAAGCAGGGCTGTTATTTATTTTGTTCAAGCTTGAATAACTGAATTGTTCTCGCTATATCAGCAGACTTTGGTCTACTATCTCATAGTGAGAGACTATTACCAAGTGATTGCAGTTCTGTGGGTGTAATTCTGTTTCAATGTAGTATTTTCCTGTCCTGTCTGTGCTGGGATTGAGCAAAACTGCCTATCTGTCCCCACAAAACCTCTGACCAACTTCTATACCAATAGTTGAAGGTAGCACTTTGTTTGCCAATGTGTTTCTGTTCTTAGTAATATTGAAATTAAGTCTGCCCCCCCCCCCTTTAGATTGTGTGTACTCAATCAGAAGATTTTACTTAATCTGCTACAATACAGTAATCTGCATTACATGGGATTTTGATGTTTAATTTATATCCACACGTGTTATGTGTGAAGTGTTTTTGTGTGATTTTTTTTTTGTATGTGTAAAATTGAATTTGATATGGTTATTACAATTTGAGATACGCTTATTACAATGATCAGTTGGGGCAAAGTTTATTTCACATTTAAGTGTACAAGAATTTTTCTCTTTAATTACTCATTTTCTTTGGAAAACAAAGGGGGGGCTAAAACAAAGCCAGTGAAGTATTTTGTGTTTGTATGACACATGTTTCTGCAAAACTGATTTTTGATGGCATAATGAAGTCTGGTTGCAGCTTTTAATTAGATGTTTCTTGTTTCAACATTTCAAATTTATTTTGCGTTCTTTTTCACAGATGATGAAGATCGAGACATGCAGGGGGATCAGGCTGTGGACTATGGGAAAAGACATCAACCCATAGACATTCTCTGAATGGGAATCCATATCTCCATTCCATTAAGATATTTAGACTTCCTCTTCAAACAAGTTCTTGGACATCAGTATGTTTAAGGAACATACTACAGCTTACATTCTCAATGACCTTGTTATGGACTACTTTAAAGAACAGACAAACGATGAATCAAAATGACACAACTAATCAAAAGAAACTGGCATTGTCATTAATGGCTCTTTTTTGCTAATTGTGTTAATATTATGTCAGTAGAACTGTACCATACATTGACTGTGGGGTTTTGTTAATTACTGACTAGAAGAACCCTGACACATTTAATCTTGTCATTGCAATTTGTTTTGCCTACTTTCTTCTTCTGGATGCAGTTGCTCGACATAAGGACAGACATTTCTTAGAGACTAATTTGGCAGTCTGCTTTTTTTTCACACATTTTGGACATTTTTGCCATTTCTGTAGAATTGCATCAAAATTGCCAAGGACTTTGCTTGTGGCCTAATAAATCATGTTTTGTTTTTCGTTGTGGCGTACACTCAGAAGTGCTGCTCTTAATAATGCCACATACATTTATTATTATATTTTAAAAACTCAAACTTAGCAGAATACTAATGCATAAGCAGTATTAAGATCAATTTGGCAGCAACTTGACCATGGAGGTTCTCAATCATCCAGGTCATGGTTAATTCTTGACGAAATCCTTTTGTGGCAACTGGACTTGAATTTCTTCCCTTGAAGACGTTTCACCTCTCATCCGGGAGGCTTTTTTTAAGCTTGAAGGGACAATGGAGAGTTTTCCTTATATAACTGCCAGGGTTGGGGGCTGATCTAAGTTGCAATAGCTTGGTATGTTAATAAGAGGGTTGTTTTGCAGAAACTAAAGTTTTTGACTTGTTTGCAAGTCAGAAAACAATTTAGTTGCTTTGCAGAAACTGAAGTGTCTGCAAAGCAACTTTCTCATGAACATAATAAGTTATTGCAACTTAGACCAGCCCCAAACCCTGGCAGTTATATACATGAAACTCCCCATGGTCCATTGTAATTGAAGAAGCCTCTCGATGAGAGGTGAAACGCCTTCAAGTGAAGACATTCAAGTCCAGTATCCACAAAAAGCTTTTGACTAGAATTAAGATTGATTTGAACTTTCTTTAAAATGTGCAAAGACAATGTGATGGGAAGGAAAAAGGTATTCATGTTTGACTTGCAAAACTATTACTTTCAAAAAACTTGTGATTGGAGATTTCAGAGTGACGAGTCAGTCAACAGTCTTAATTTTCAATTCCACTTTTTTCTCTCACAAAATAATTGTAAATGAATCCTTTCATTCATTTGTTGTTAAAGATATAGCAATGTTATGTTGTTATTCAATTAGAATAATGTGAAAGTGTAGAAACAACTGCAAATCGTCCTGTAATCTTGATTAAGATTGAAAAAGGAGATTGGTAATCTCTCCAGACAGATGATTTTGAAAGGTAAGGGGGTGTGTCTGTGTCCCATACGGGTATCTGCATTATTGACTGAGCAGAGGCGGGAAATGGCGCCTAGTAGCGCAACTGTTTTCCGCACAGTTTCGCCTCCGGCCCGTGAATAGAAGAACTCATATAAGAATTGACAACAGCTGCTTACGTAGCGATGGCTTAACGGCCTTGAGTCGTTAATTTACTGGAACTTTCTGATCACCGAAAAGTAAGTTGCTTGCGTTACTGAATCTTCTTCGCGCATTAATTTTAGGCTTGTTTGTGTAATGCTAGCTAATGACTGGATTTTTTTTTTCTCCTAACCACCCTGTGCACATATGTTAGCCTGCAGCAGTTTATCAAGAAAGCTAGGCTGGGTAAATGGTGTAAATGCTAAGCTACGATTCATTGCTGATGGGAGCTAAAACATGGCCTTTTACGGGCACGGCTAAATCCTGGTGAGCATGGCCATCATAGCGAAATGGGCACTTTTAGACTTATTTTGACTAGTTCGATAACAATACATATTAAATTATACTACCGTCAGGTTAACTTGGTGTCTTGCTGCGACCGTAGTAGTTGTAACAACCGATTACAGCGCGTCAATTCTCTTAGCTTCTTGTGAGACTAAGGTATTTCAAATCGGCATTCCACAACTCTCGTTTTGTCAGTAGATATTTGGCTTGCTGACTTATAACCCATACTGCTTAATATCATATTGCTCGTCATGGCGTTTTGCATAGGTCTCGACATCGATGAACGAGAAATGCACTTTGAGTGAGACGAAGAAAACGTTACCCGAACTATAACGGCTCAATAGTTACTGTTGTTGTCGTGAAATTTCAGTTAAACAACACGACCACAAACTTAAATCTTGTTTGTTTTTTGTTCATCATGACACCTGACTCAACAGGTTAATTGCCCGAAATCGTCTTGACGTACTTTTTAACGGGTTAACTCATTCTACTTTAAAAAGTTTAAGGTTCACTTATGCCACATTGCCTCCATAATGGCAAGTTAATGTTACCTTGTTCCTGACCGCCTTTTCGAGCAGCTCAAATTTGTACACCCGCTGTACTGTGCGCGCCTGCGGACTTTTAAAAAAAACAACAAACAAGTAGCCCAAAGTACTATCGATAGCTGAACACGCATTCTTTCACATAGATTGTTAATTCAGCTTGTTTGTTCAAACTAGCCAGCAGCAACGAGCTGCAGTTTAACGTTAGCCTTGAATTTTACGTGTGCGTGTTAGCGGGGAAGTTGTTGCAGTTTGTGGGGGAAAGTCGTCTATTGAACTAAGCAATGTTGTGAAAGAATGTGGTGTTTCATCGAAAGTCGTGCAACCAGTCTTAACTGCTCAGTACTCTGCTGTGAATACGACCTCTGGGTAAGGCCTTACTCCCAGCCCCTGTGTTGCCATGGCTAATGTGAGTTAGCTCATTCCGTCTGAGGCTTCCGTTTCTTATTTCCCGCTCACTAGCTCGTACCTAGCTAGCGTTTTGTGTCGGTTCCTCTTGTAATGGGCATCTTCCACGAAGGGTGGACGAGTCGCCGCTAAATTGTATTGCTGTCATGTATCCCCTCTGACAACCATGGATTTAAACCCTGCACTGAAGAAAATATTTGGATTTATACAAAGCATCAGTGAAATTGTTCAGTTCATATGCACAAACACACGTTGATGAGCGTTTACAAGGTAATCAAAAATAGCAAGTGCAATATAATGTCTCCCTTTATACACGATTGGAGTCGTTGGGACAATAATTATACTGGAGGAATGAAGATTAGATACATGTGGAGATGCAGTTATCAAATATCAGCTTAAGTCACTGCGCTTAATTTTTCTACGAAAAATATTATGCATCCAGGGCAAACTCGGATATATCAGAGCCATGTAAAGAAAACTCAGTTTAACATTTTTCAGCTAAGGCCAGTCGACCTCCAGCAATCTCGTTTTCATAGACGTCATGTGTCGGTAAGTACTTATTTGGACGCTCAACAGCTATATTGCATTAACTACCGATTGAGACAAGAACTGACAATTTAATAAAAATTCAAATAGGCACTATCAACCAGTGTTTAATGTAGGGGCTTTATGTATGTTGTCTGTATCTGTTGTGAGGCTAAGGAAATGTTTAACTTATTGTCCATTATTTGGATCATATTGCAGAAACATGGTTATTGTGGGAATGTTCTTATACTTCATAATACACCTTAAGACAATATTTCATTAAAAAAATGTATAGCAAGACCGTAGCACTCAATCTATAGTTGTAAAATAATCTTCAAAGCGGCTTAATTGATTTGTGCATTGCCATTTGACACCATATTCAAGCCCGTCTATAGTAATTTATTGATGAGGTACTCTGATAACTGAAGTATCCAAATTTGTGTCAGTTGTGTACCATGGGCATATACTTCAAAGCAGTCTCCCATATGTAAATGTAAACTGGATTTTTTTTTTTAGGCTATCATAGAATTGCATTGAGAGTACTACAAATTGTTTACATTTTAAGACCTTTCCAGCCAGCTGTTTTTTCATAGCACAAAAAGCTCGATTGCTCTGACAGTTTATCTTCTGTGTAAATAGCTTCTCGTTTTCTTTGTTAATACTTGCACTGTCCAACTGAGTTGCTCAATTCTAATGATAAGGATAGTTTCTCTTAGGTAACTTTTGAGTTGCAGTGTACTGTTTTATTGACTTCATTTTGTAGTCTTTTCTAAATATTTAAGGTATTTGTGTAGTGCAATAGCTCAAGTGTAGTTTTATGTTCACTGTAGTGATGAAAGTATAGCCATCTGTGGCAGCTATGATGTAAGTGTAATGGGGTCTTGAATACATCCAGATGCTGGCAGAAAATTCCACCGCCACCACCCCACTACTCATAAATACACTCCCATACCTATTTAATAGCTGAAGTCTGTGATTGTCTAAAGAACAGTTTTTCTTGTATTCAGTTCAATTCCATATGCTGCTTTGAGTGTATGTATTTATTTATTTTTTTCATTCAGTACTTCTTCATTATTGAGATTTTTTTTTTCTTTCTTTTTTTTGTTTTTGTTTTGCAGTTTTTCATGTGACTGCTAAAACAATGAGGCTGAGAATGCGAAAGGCGTCTCAGCAGCCGAACCCCACTCTGGCACCTCGCTCATCCCGTACCAAGCGTAAACATTCAGAGGTAGAAGAGGACACTCCTGCCAGTGGTGAGAGGGGACTGCTCTCAACTATTAAAAGGTTCATCAGAGGAAATGCTGTAAAGGTGACCACACCTTCTATCATTGTGTTGGCCTTCTTAAGCTCAATAAATACAAGCTGGTTTGTGAAGCATGAAATTAATTTCAATTTGTGTTACTTTACTCCTTCCTTATAATGCATATGTTTTTGAACAATGTTACACAGGTCTCTTGTCCCCTCTCTGTAAAACAGTATTTTAGCATATATTCTTCAGATCTCTGAGTTACATGCACATTTTTAGTGTAGAGTGTCAGCTTTCCCTTGAAATGTCTTGTGGAATGTATTTGCTTGTCTGAGAACTTGAACTGCACTCTAATTTTAGTTGCTGGCTCACAGAGTTGGCATTGAGGGACATGAGTTCATAACAAGTAGAAAAGTCGGTTCTCTTTAAGAAGCTTTTACTAATTAAAGACGTTAGGTGATTTGTGTTTTAATCAGGTTCTTCTTCGTTATCTTGTCAGAGTTTAAACTATATGCTTACTGGCTTCGTTTTCATCCTGAGTACCTATGAAGGCTAGACTCCAACTGTTCCCAGACAATTCTGAATGGTGTGATTCTATTGTCACGATATTGGCTAATATATAGGGAGAAATTTTAAGTGATGTCCCAATCAGGATTTTGATAATTGACATAACTGTATGAGCAGAACTGAAATTTCCTCATGGTCATATAACAAAAATTTAAATTTACATTCATAATGTATTAATTACAATGTAGTGATTTATGTTTAGACATAACATGTAAACATCTGCAGATGTGCCGGATGAAAGGCACCATGTTTGAAAAAGTATTTAAAAAAGAAAAGAAAAAAATAGTGGAATATCTTACAATGTACATTTGCATTGAAATGGTAGACAATCTAACTCAACATTACCAAAATGTTCACAAATCTTCATTTGAGTATGTTAGTATGTGAAATAGGAGTACCCTGAGCCATTAGGCCAATTTTTATAAATTGGTATCAGCGGTTAAATCAGTTTGCCTGAATGTAGATTACTCTTAATTATTTGTAATGTTAAAAAGACAATCATAGATTCATGTTCTTTAACAGATACTATTTTGATTGATGTAGTTGTTTGAGAAAACTCTTGTCTTCAGATAGATATCGTTTTCTCTATGTATGTAACATATCGAATTTGATTTTTTTTTTGTCACCTTATGTTGCATTAGGAGAACCCAGCAAAGAAGACACGAATCCACTGTGATGTGGACAACAATCTTATCACTTCCACACCAACAAACACCAACACAAGTCCTCGCAGGACTTTTAGCAGGGTTGGCAGAAGGGGCTCTGTATATGGACGTGAGTAGCACATTGAAACAGTGCACTTGAAAATGTTATTTTGTATGAGTCACTGAAACATTTCTTTATGCTCTGCAGAAACAACCAATCATGACAGGAGTAAGGAGAAGCCCAATGGCAATGTGGAGGAGACCACAGCTGTTGAGGTGCCTGTAAGCCCCCCAAGGACCACCCTTCTTGGGACCATCTTCTCTCCAGTTTTCAATTTCTTCTCACCCGCCAAAAATGGTAAGCATAAGAAGAGGTAGCTTCTTTGAAATCCTTCTTTTTTTTCAACAGAGAATTTTCTTTTACTATTCCCAATTTAAGTAGAGCAGACATTGTCTGTCCCCTCTAACCCCACTGGATCAATGACTACGTGATAAGCAAAATAGACAATTAATTAATGAATTCATAATTTTTTTATTTTATTGTGACTTACTTCTTGTTTGTACAGCATGTGGTAAGAAATGTTTTCCACATGAATTTATTATTATTACTATTATTATTATTATTATTGTTATTATTATTATTTTTATTTTTATTATTATTATTATAAGTTTCAGTGACAGTACATATTTATGATAAATAGTGTTTGATAATGAACAAATAAAAAAAAAATCAGTTTTGTTCTATGATGCACCTCCTATTGACTCCAAATTTTGCGAGATACTCTTACAAGGATTTTATGTTCCTAACACGATTTTTGACGTGATATTTTAACTCTAATGTCACCTTAACTACGGGAAATACAAAATGGTATACCAAAAACTTGAATTAAAACAGAATAAAACTGTAAGGGGGAATCAAAGTCAGAAAGGAACAGCTAAACTAAAAGACTGAAGTTTTGAACCAGCAGGCTAACTTCAGTCCATGGCTGATTAAATTCAAAAGATTACGTTTCCCATTGGCAGACGTTTTGATGACACTGGTGTTTTTAAATGTACAATCAATACTGAACAAGAAATTAGTTTTGTTTGTAGAAATGTGTCTAGGTACTTCCCAAGACCTTTTGCAGAATTGAGCTTCATTTGAAAATTTTGAACACACATACATTCATATCTTTTTGACTTTTCTTAAATAGGCAATTCTGTTTGTCTGAGTTACTTTTCTACATGTGCACCTTGCGCCTGCAAAGATGGCTGACTTTGGAGAAACTGTGTCAATATTGGGATGGAGCTGTA
The DNA here is from genome assembly GCA_901007705.1 of Fistularia tabacaria. Classification (NCBI taxonomy): domain Eukaryota; kingdom Metazoa; phylum Chordata; class Actinopteri; order Syngnathiformes; family Fistulariidae; genus Fistularia; species Fistularia tabacaria. The sequence continues at coordinate 32,572 of CAAKHD010003286.1, read as the reverse complement.
GAATTTCTCCCCTGAGGATCTGGGTCACAGCATCCATTGTAGAATTTCTGTCCTTGTAAGTTGATGTTTCTCCTTTGATTTGTGTTGAGTTTATTTGGCGTGAATCTAAACTCACTAAATAACTTCTTCTACAGACAGGGCGTCTCTCAGAGCACGTTAGAAGCATCAGAATTTTATGGTAACAAACAGAAATGAACAAAGAAAAGCTAAGTTAAATACGCTGGTTTCTCTATTGCAACTGAACGTCTCTGGGCTTGTTTGTGGAATTGACTCATTCCTGGGAATCTCGCCGAGGGAACTCTCTTTCCTTCTTTCTACGTTCTCCCTATTTTCTTTCCCTCTTTTGCTGAAGATATACATACATTCTCATCAGAATGTTCCAGGAAATACCATATATGAGATGTTGTCGATTAACCAAAGGAACATATTCTAAAGTAATGTCTCACTTATTCCTCATTATGCCCTTCAGGGACAGGTCTAAACACCTGTAGGGAAATCCCAAAGAAAGCTTGGTAAACTATCATAATCATCTCACCAGTGGCAGGGACACATTGTTCAACACAAAGTATTCGTTCGAACGAGGGAACCCTAGTTAAGAAAAACTAATACTGATATTCCAGGGCTCCACAGGTCATTAAAAAGCATTAAAAGTCATTCAATAGATTTTGCAAAAATGAAGGCCTTCATTACATATAATGTCTAGAGGCATTAAATAATTTTAGTACTCTTGATGGGAATAACATTGCTATCCGTAATTTATTTTAATTAGGCTACATTAACATTTAATAATTTTGATCAGAATTGTGCGATGATTGACAGGTGGAAGCCTTAAATTGGCTATTGTTTACAGCCGCTGTTCTGACGTTGCACGATGTTCTACGTTGAGCGTGGCGAAAGAGTGAAGAGTAGTGTTGTGTCAGGAAAATGGGAAAGCATAATTATCAAAAAAGTGGTTGGAAGGACTTTTCTGAGGCTGGTTAAAGCCCGTTGGCAGAAAACCCAGAGAGGCGTTTTGTAACGTGTGCAAAAAACTTTTCAACTTTACACAATGGTAATCAGCAAGGTTAAATCGCACATGCGATCAGATGGTCATAAGTAGGTTAAAGGCAGGCCAAAGTTCCAGCAGAGCAACTGCTCCAAGTGCCAACACAACAGCTGTTGCCGCTCTGACCACTACCACTACAGTGACCGCCTCCAGCAGTGCCGCAACAGGTGGGAGGTCTAGCGACCTCCGGTGAGGTTCTCTGGTGTCTGAACACCGCAGTCGAGCACCACTTGCATCCGTCAAAAGATGGTGTCTCTAAGCTATATCAGGCAATGTTTCCCGACCCTGATATTGCTAAATCTTTACATGTGGAAAGAACAAAGCAAGCTATATTATATGTTTTGGACTTGCCCTACACATTAGAAAAGAACTGATATCCACAGCAGCATTCCGCAGTGAAGTGGAGTACAGCAACGTAACTGAACAAACTGTTAAGGCCCAGAGACTAGTCTGTGAACAGGCCAGAGCTTGTGGAGGTGCTCCCAAAGTGTCCCAAAAGAAATACTGGCTTCTTTAGCCTGAGCCAGGACAAAATACAGGATTTACCTCAATGAAGAGAGGAAGAAGCAAGAGGGTTCAATATGTTGACTTTAAAAAAAATAAGAAAAGAAAAAAAAAATTATCGGAGGACGAGCTTGAAGCACTGAAAGAAAAAGGCTATGTGGACTGAGCCAGTACCAGCACCAGCCTTAAGAAGGAAGTCGATGAACTCGCTTAGAAAGCTGAAAACAACTCAGGCAGTGCACTCATGCTCCAGTGATCATCAAGTCAGATATTCTTAAGAGATATAAGGACTAATGGCTTGAACTGGAAAACGTGAAGACAGAGTTGGAGCAAAAAGGAAACAAACTTAAGAAATATGCACTAAATCATACATAAAGTTAGATGCATGTGCCTTTTTTGTTCCATTGTCAATCAGAAGGTCATATGTGCATATCTGCTACTGTGTGAAAGCTATTCAAAATGTGAATAATTGACTATTATTAGAAATAAAAATATTTGCAATTGGACATTACATTAAATTTTTTTAAAGTGGCATTAAAAAGCATTCAATTAGAGTAGGTGATACCCACAGAAACCCTGTATTCTGCATTCTTCCTGTTGATCATTACAAAAGAACACATTCTATATGATCTAATCAAAAAACAATATGGAAAATAATCAAAACAATCAAAACAGAAAAGCAGGCTACCGAGACTTTTCCACTGCTTTTTTTCCCGACTGCGTCCTTCAGGGTTTACCATTGCATACCATCTACTTCCATATACCCCCCCCCTTTTTCTTTGCACCTGGTCTTACCTCTAACTTCTTTTTACAATCACAGTATACTTTCTCATACATGCCCTGCAATAGCCTCCTGCATTTCACATGAATGTGCATCAAAGAGAAATAACAGAACATAAAAGGGAAATACTAAACAAAGGATTACAAATACAGAAGAAATTTCATCAATGGACAAAAAAACAAACGGAAGAGTCCATCAGGAATTAATTCCAGTCACCAATGAAAAGCTGCTGCCAATCAGGTGTCTTTGGGTTTCACCAGGTGCCAGGGAAGTAGTGTAGCAATAACGTTCACTGCCATAGTCCTCAGGAGTCCCTTGGAGAAGAAATAACGTCCTTCTACGTTCCCCTCGGGTGTTCTGAAAATGTATGGCGGTAGATATGGAAAGAGTGAACCAGAGCGGCATCTATCTTATCAAACATTTTATCACTGACTCAAGTGAAAGTTATTCTGTTACAATCCTATTCGATTGTATGAGAGCTTAAGTAATAAAAACAAAAATCTCCCCAGCAGTGACCCAGCCCAGCATCCTCAGGAATTCTCCTGGCTCACCTGTTGCTTTTGTATTGATTTCTTCTATCAGCACACCTAGAGTCCCACCGAGTAAGCCAAGCCGAAAAGATCACCCTCTGGAATTCCATACCCACTTTGCCTAACTAATGTGGAGCATCACACATACAAACATAGGCAAAACCAGCATAAGTTGTTTTTTCTCACTCAGGAGCATTGACCAATGAGCAGTGTATAGCATTGATCCAGTTATTCTTGCCCTGAACTTTCACAGCAGTATCAGTCACTTGCATTCTGAAGGGCTTCTTCAACTTACAGTAGCTTCTAAAGCCAGTTTCTGTGGCTTGTGAATCATAACCGACTGACCTGGCACTAAAGAGTGACCACCTACAGGGGTTTCTGACCATGCTTCTTCAACTAACTGGGCAGCAAATCTTATAGCTTCAGTCATTTTAATAAAGTGGCAGCCCCTGGTTTCACATGATACAGACCCACATGTGGTTGGTTCTCAGTGTGTCCATCATCCACTGAAAAGTTTTTGTATCCGCACAGTGCTGATTTCCCTCAATAAACCATTTAGGTTTTGGGACTTGATGGTGAGCCTCTTCTCCTTTTCCAATGCTGTCGATATCCACAATTTCCCAATCATGGGATCATTAAAGTACATCTCATCTCTCATCCAGGTGTGATGGAACACTATAAACTTGGGACAGAAATCAGTAGTGTTGTCAGTCACTTGTTCCACAGCTTTCTGAAGTGTGGAGGCTCTTGAACCAATTGATGGCAGCATGTGAGGCTTGTTGAATCCATACTTGGATCACTTTCCACCCTTTATTCAATTGCTTCTTTTAATTCATCAAAAGCAGTATCCACGGTGGTTCTTGGTCTGGTCGCTTCACGATTTTGAAAAACAGAATTTGCAGGCCATCAAAGGGTGTAGGCTTTATAGCTGTTACACATGATTTAACCTCATCCAGGTTTCCATTCCAACCTGATGCTGGTGTTTCAGATCTTTGGACAACCCATCTAGTTTCTCAAGTATGGCTGCTTTGTATACCGTCTTGCCAAGCGACCTTGGGGGCCGTAACTGAGCAGTCATTGCTTCTTCCGAGGAGAATGACATACTCTTCAGACTCGGCAGACTCATTACTTGTTTTTCTGAGGATTACCCACAGCTCTGACTCAGCAGGGGGCTCTGATGGGGGTATGCACACAACCATCAGGGCTGTAGGATACATAGGCAAGGCAGAATACAGACGCTGTTGTGGCGCAAACAGGATAAGCAAGAGCTTGACATGGTCTTGGACACAGGGGGGACCCAGAGGGAATGGCTATGTGGTCTTCACACCCTCTGGTCCACCAGGTGGGGCCATTGGGAACCAAGAGGCTGACTCAGGTTGCATTGTGACTCCCCCCATCTGCATTATTTTCAGTTAGGCAAGTTGCCAGGATCTGATTTGCCTTTTTTGCTTTTAGAGCTCTACAAAAAATCCACTTGCCCTCAGTTCTGCTGTGAAGTTATTTACCAACTCAGCCTGTGCTTTGACTCTGTCTCTCAGGGTTCAGTCTTCTGCTGGTGTCTACGGTCAGATTTCTCCGTATTTAATCTCAACTGTCTCGACAATAGAAGCACAGTTGCCCTCCTAACATGCTTGATCATCAGCCAATCAACAAACACTTCTCAATTTCCTCCTTATGATCTGTTGTTTTGCTGCAAATTGGCCTCGGTGGGGGTAAATGTTCTCTTAGAGTTTGCTTTACTAGTGTTGCCATTTTAACAAATGTTTGTAATGATCAGTCTTTTACTCCTTTTCACACAAAGATAAAATAGAATAAAACCCCACATAGCAAACTATTCTCCAATTAGTTTGTAAAAGACCTTAGGGACACTTATTTAGCAGGACTTCAAGCTTGTGGGCTCAGGACCAAGTCCTTTAGGGGAAAAACAGCTCAGCTATTCTCTTTGTCTCTCTCTGAGCACACCCTCAAATCTGGGGAGATAGCTGCATGGCCTTGAAGACAGAAAGATGGAAAATCAAAATCTCCTCTTTGAGCCCAAACGCTTTAGTGTAAATAGAGCATAACAGCTCAAAATCAAATTTACAAACACATTTGAAAAAAAGACAAATACTAAAGCACAGAACAAACTCAGCTAAAACAGTTTGGGACCTCGGACAATATTTATGTTCTTCATTCTCACTAAACTTCCTCTGTCGTCACAGGAAGAAAAACTCTGCTTCTGTGAATATCAAAATTATCCACCCGTTCAAAAGCAAATAGCAAGCAAAAGAGCCTAACAACACCATCATGTGATTCGAACATAATGGCTGGATGACTCAATTCTAGATTATGCACAGGCAACCGTATCCTATTATATTTTACATATTACTAATATAATCCCAGTGTCTCCCTTTTCCAGATTGATTATATATAGCCCTAACACTCTCTGTTGATTTCTTCCAACTCCGAGAGACCGAAAGCACCCAACGATGACTGGTGACAGCAATAACTATGCCCAGCTAAGGAAAGTCCCCTTTTGAACTTCACCATCTTGGTACGAATCCAAATGGCTTGCTCCCGGGTTGCATCAAATGAACAAACCAGTCAGTCGTGTACAATGTCGCGAAGCTCGCCTCTTTCTGTTTAGCAGCGTCTTGTTCGGGTTTTTTTTTCCTGTAAGGAGTGATTCCGAACCGCTCCTCACCTGCTTGCAAACGGTAGCATCCCTGCTGGGGATAGAAGTTGCTCAGAACGCAGTTTCTGCATGCACGCAATAGCAGTCATGCATATGGTCTCAGTTTAGTGGGGCGTCTTGCCAGCTGTCACACCTGCAGACTCCCGAATCACAATGGTCTCTTGAGGATCTTGTCAGAGCACCGAATTGTAGAATTTCTCCCCTGAGGATCTAGGCCATGGCACCAAATTGTAGAATTAGAACCTCCTTAGCTTGATGGGTCACCTATGGTTTGTGGTGTGCTTGGTGTGAATCTAAATTCTCTTCAATAGACAGTCTTCAATAGACTGGACATCTCTCAAAGCACAGTAGAAGAAAGCAGAGTTTATTGGTTACAAAAAGAAATAAACAAAGAAAAAACAAGTTAAATACGCTGGTTCCTCAGCTGCAACTGAATGTCTCTTGAGTTTGTGGGTGGAAATTGCGCTTTCGTGGAGCTCTCGCTGAGGGAACCCTTGTTTACTTTCTCTTTCCTTCTGTCTTTCCCCTCTTCCCTTCATTTTTCTTTCTCTCTTTTGCTGGTGTACTGTCATCTTATGCTCCTGGAAATCCAACTTCTCCTGTTCGGATAAAAATGTCCTGTTCTGATTATATTTGCATTATGCCTTGTTTCCTCAATCTACCATTGGAATTGGCACTGTAGTCCTGGTTCAATGGCTAAGGTAATGCTGCAATACAGTTTCAGCAGGAGCACCCTCTCAAATTAAATTTCTGACTCTGAAAGTTGGACCAAAGGTTTTAGGATCGCAGTTCGTTTTTAAATATCAATAATGCTAGTGCAAGACTGTCAGGCATTCACTATACAATACATCAACATTTTCTCATTTGTAAATTATTGGAAGTTGAAAAACATCTGAACACGAGTGAAAAATTCTTGAAGAGAGCTTCTTCCGGCTCGCGAGCAGTGTATTTGCCACACGTACCTCAAAACTCTGCTGTTTGGTTTTTGGAACAGCCTCCTCTGGCTCAGACTTCCCAGACCACTCATTGGAGGCGGAGGAGATAGTGAAGCAGCTGGAAAGGGAGCAAACTGTTGAAACCACCACCAGCACAGCAACAGCTGGACAAGAAATGCGTGCCACCACCAACTCATACTCTAGTGTATCCCAGCTCCCCCCTCTGCGACCCACTCACCTGTCCGAGCTATCTCCAGCAGTAGAGGAGGGAGAGCTTGACGATGCCGACCTTCCACCCCTTACAGGTGAATAGACACAAGGAAACACTTAGCTGCATCCCCTGCTTTCATGATCTGCATGGTCCACTATAATTCTTATGATCTCAGCTCCAGGCTCCAGTCCAGACTTGGCATATGTTGAAGCTCCTCCTGCTGCTGTACCACCAGAAGCCTCGTATGAGGAAGACTGGGAAGTCTTTGACCCGTGAGTTCAGAGCCAGGTCTCAGAATATTTTGATTTAACAATACCAAACGGTTAGTGTCAGAAAACATTTTAAGTGTTTGCAAATTGAATGATTTTTACGATGTGAAAACATTTTGTAAGTCCTGGCCGCACTACATAACTGAAAAGCCAGGGACAATCATGCAACACAGGAATGGACACATTATCATAGATGTATATCCCCTCTGAAAACATAGTATTTTGTGAAACTATTTTGTTTGTGAAAAACAACAAAATAACTCACTGTTCTATTCAACTAAAGCAGCATGCTGAAGTTGAATTGAATCTTCCTTACTTAATTCCACTGCCCAACTTGGGCCATTCTGTGCAGAGCTTACATGTCCCCCTTGTGCCTTCTTGCATCTCATTTGATTTCTTCCCAAATTCAAAATCATGCAATAGATTAATTGAACATTCAAATGTCTGTATGTTTGAAAGAGAGTGATTGGCTTTCCGCGTCCCTATATGTAGCCTTGTGATCAATTGGCAACTAGTCCAGGATCCACCCTGCATCTTACCCACTGACGCAATGTATTGGCTCCAGCATCCCTTTATTGAAACGTCAGGGATTTTAGTCATGAATAATTGGGAGGGCAGTTTTTATTTCTGAAGCCTTTTCTTTCATGCACATATTGGCATGATATTGTGTCCTTTTATGAAGCAGAAAGATAAGTACCAGACATTTGTAGACTCAGATCTACCTCAGTGTCATTTCCTTATCTGCTGAGGACTTAGCAGTCCTTTGTGTTTTTATGCAAGCTGACACTTCTATTTCTATTTATGCAAGCTGACGCTTGTATTTCTATGGCGAGTGCTGAGGAGCATAACATTTTAAGATAGCATTACTGCCATAAGTTATTTGTTTTATTTTATGAATTTTATGAAATCTGGTGTTGTCTTGTTTTGCAGATATTTCTTCATCAAGCATGTCCCTCCGCTGACAGAAGAGCAGCTAACTCGTAAACCAGCCCTACCATTAAAGACACGCAGTACACCAGAATTCTCTCTTGTACTTGACCTGGTCAGTTACAATGTTCAACAATTTGTTTTGTTTTTTTGTATACACTTTATTTAAGTATTAAAAGTATCTTGTTTTCCATCTCTTAAGGATGAAACACTGGTTCATTGTAGTTTAAATGAGCTTGAGGATGCAGCGCTTACCTTCCCTGTACTTTTTCAGGATGTGATTTACCAGGTAGGTGATATTTTTTAAGCTGAAGACATGATTCACAGTTGGGCAAAGTCTGTGCCTATCAGCACAAGTTGGGGACAGTCAGTGAGGCTAGTTGGCATAGAAATCTGTAAGCATGTGAGGGGTAAAGGCCGGAATTGGCAAATGTGTGACAGGAACAGACCTAATGCAACCTCAGTCTCAGTCAATTAAACATTGTAATTTTTGAAACAATGAGGTAGTGCATGCAGATTACCAACCCAATTGCAAACACTTGCTGCAAACAGGCAGTGAAAAAGAAGGTTGGTCACAGGAAATACTGTCCGATGACCCGAATTAGCAGAAAACCCAAAACAAACGATGGCAGACAGCAAAGGTGAGAGACAGCAGATACAGTGAAACTGGGCTACACTAATTTTTGCAAACATCAGCTACAGTGAGACGTTTGTCATCCATTTTTTTTACCCTCTACACTCTGTCATGGACATGGTCTCTCTTGTGTGGGTTTGATTGGCCTACTAAAGTGTAAAGTCTAATCCCTCATTCAGCACAGTCATTAAATGTTTGATCTCACTCAGTATGAAACCTGGGCCTCTTTAGATGAACTCAATGCCTTATTTCCTTGCAGGAATTAAATAAAGACACAACTGCTCCCATTCTCTGTTTTTAGTCTTCATAGCAGCCATGCCTGAGAAGCTCAGCTCACCTCAAATAGATATGTGAAAAAATGGGAACACTATCGTCCTTGTTCACGATACTCTGATGTTACCTGAAAAATGTCCTCACCACCTGTTTTCTGGCAAAGCCTTGCAGAATAGGAAGTTTCTTTCATGGAGTCTATATCCACAAAACGCACATTGGCCAAGAGTTGGACCTGTCCACTAATATCTATCAACTCCTCAAGTTGCGATGGAAATTTCCCACTGATGTATTTGTTTTCCAAAACAACACTTTTATGTCAGCACACATGTCACAGATTCGTCTGACAATTGTTATCTGAGAGTGTGGCTTTAGCTCTCTTTAACCATGCCAGGGCCAAGCATCTCGTTTACAGTGGCTTTTCAGGCAAGTAGGTTTTATGTCCGCTTGTCCCTTTTGATTTGGCCAAGGGTTCAGTAACTTGTTCGCTAACTTTAAGGGCTTTCTAATACACCTTTGCTTTTCTAATTGACAATACGTGTTTTTCCGTGTGTTCACACAGGTGAACAAAGTAGTCCACATCCTTGTTTTGAAGTGACCGGTATTTCATTTCGTGGTGTTCGAGCTTGTTTGGTACCATGGCACTGCTGGATAGCTTTTCCCTGCACACCAAGTATAGCGAAGTTGGTGTCCCATTGAAAGTAAATTCAAAATATTGACAAACTGCATGCTTTTGGACAGCGGGAAGAAACTCATGCAGACATGGGGATAACATGTAAACTGCATACATTGAACCAGGGGCCTTGTTCCTGTGAGGTGGAAGTTTTAACCGCTGTGCCGCAGTAGCTTTACAATGATTCTTTTGCCATCCATAGGTGTATGTGCGCTTGAGGCCATTCTTTAGAGAGTTTCTGGAACGCATGTCTCAAATCTATGAGGTAAATGTGACCTTGTTAATATTATTTTCAATCATACCTGCACTGAGCTTTAAAGGCTTTTGACATTGTTCTCTTCCTGCTGTAGATCATCCTTTTTACAGCCTCCAAAAAGGTTTATGCAGACAAACTTCTTAACATTTTGGATCCCAAGAAGCAGTTAGTGAGGTAAGTTGTTTTAAACAAACTCAAAATCACACACCAATTTTGTTTGCATATTCTGCTTCTGAGGTGTCAGTATTGTAGTTTTGTCTCATTCTTAATTTTTCCCCCTTCTCTCCTTTATTCTTTGCTATAACTGTAGACACAGGTTATTTCGTGAGCATTGTGTCTGCGTCCAGGGAAACTACATCAAGGATTTGAACATTCTAGGCAGAGATCTGTCAAAAACTATCATCATTGACAATTCACCGCAAGCCTTTGCATACCAGGTGAATACAGGAAACAATACAAGGTGTTATGTTTTACTCAAAATTTTTGAGCCATAAAATGTTGAAATGACTACATTTTTGTACAACTGGCGACTTTTAGTCCAAGGAAGTGATATCACAATCATTAACATCTTCTGATTTGTACATAATACATATTTTCCTCCACAAGGCCAGACATCATTGTAGGAAATTGTCAACATGATTTAAGGAAAACAAGTCTTTCCATCAAAAACGACATGTGTTATTCTACAGCTATATGTAGTGTACAACTCAAGTATATAACCTACTTGTATTACCCGATTTACAAAAGTAAGAGACTTTCAAGTACAAAATGAGAAAAATTGCAAATCTTAGTGGCATTGGCGCAGTGTCACAACATTTTTGGAGATGCGTCGGGTCCTGTGTTTTTCGGACATGGCAAACCGGTTCTTCACAAAGACAAAGCCTATGGAGTGGCAGCCGGAGATATTGGTCCTTATTTTTTTAGAATGAGCGCAAAGGTGTGTGTTCTAGCTACAGAGGGATCATGCTGTTCATCCTCTGAGGGAAAACTGGAATTATGACCCCAGGGTACCTCCTTTGCTTTACACATTTGAATGGTTCTATTGGCCTGATCACTGAATGACCTATAGGGATCACTGGGTTGGTTTGCATTCGAGTTTGGACCAGTTGGAATGTCAGTACGCACCTCTAAGTCAGGACAATGGTCTGTCACAGAAAGCAGTGAATCATCCTCTATGGATTGGAGGATACTGTCCAATTGGTGGGGCTAGATTGCAGCTTGAAGTGGACAGGTGGATTTGTGCAGTGATTGCAGTGCTGTGGATGTGAAGCAGCTGGGCCAGGAAGCAAAACTCTCAATTTACCACTCTATTTAGGTTAAAATTCTCACCTATGGTGATGAACTTTCAGTCATGCTGAATGAATTGTGTCTCATTCTGGGCTTACACCTTAAGACTTTGTGAAGATTTTGTGTTAGTTAATTAGTTTTGTTAGTTCTCTAACACATATACTAATTGGAACGATACAGAGAAGATTGGCATGGCCCCTGCGCAAGGATGACACGCAAATTCGTGAAGCGTTCCTTATTTTTATTAGGGGCGGCGTAGCTCAGGAGATAGAGTGATTGTCTTTGGAATTGAACCTCCCTGATTCGATTCCCCGCTCCTCCTAGTGTGTCGAAGTGTTGTTGAGCAAGACACTGAACCCCTAACTGCCCCCCTGGTGCTAGCAGATGGCAGCCAACTGCTCGTGGTTCAGCCATGATGGATTAAATGCAGAGAACAAATTTCCCCACGAGGGATTAATAAAGTATACAATATTAAAAGACTTGTGTAAAACTACCACCTCACTCTAGCTCATATCTTAAGACTAGTTTGTAGGGTTTCTAAGTCTGTGTAGTCTGAGACTATAGCCTGTATATCTCTTATCTAAAGACTTTGCAAAGATTTTGAAAAGACTCGTAGAAAACTGCAACTTTATTCTTTTAATTTTTTTTTTTCCCACCATGCAGTTGTCACTGGAAATTTGCACAGCCTCTGCTTTTTCAGTCCATCCTTCTCCAATTGGTCGTGATACATTGGAGAATAGACGATATTCAAGCTGGGCTGTTCTGCCCACAGCTCCACCATATGCTCCTCTTTCTGGACAGTCCATATTGATCAGGACGCCTGAGCTGTTCCTGTTCGTTCGTACCGCAAAGAAATGCTGTCTCTGCCTCCTATACCGCTCTGGAGATTGTTTGTTTTTCTTCGAGGTTTTATTTACAGTTTTATTGGCGCTCATGTATCGGTTGTTGATTCAGCCTTCACGGTAACAAAGACTTGCGATAATATCAAACACGATTGATATTGTTGTAAGCCCCGAGACTAAGCAAAGGCTGAGCTACGACTGTGCTAAGACGTATACTCGGCCACCGAGATGACGGGAGTGTGCTGCGACTCCAGTAATACTCTGCTGCGACTCTTAAGATTTCCCTCGTTGCGAAAATTGTAAGGTGTAAGTCCAGCATCAGATACAGTACAGATGTCTCAGATATAGTTTGAGGTAGTTTGGGCATGGCAATCTGGTAGGAGGCCCTGTCGTCAAACCAAAACGCAATGGAGGGATATTATTTCCCATTTACCCTGGGGAAAACCTCAAGATCTGTAGAGAGCTAAAAGTACATATCTGGAGACAGGTACATTGGGTAGAATAATCTTCTACCACTGTGTCCTGGCCCCCAGATTAGCAGCGGGACAATGATGGCTATGATTGATAAAGACACTGTTTACTTCTGGCATGAAAATGTACTGTGGACTATGTGAACTGTTTTGGGGTATCTTTTTTGGTCCTACAGTTGTCCAATGGGATTCCAATAGAGAGCTGGTTCATGGACAAGAATGATAATGAGCTGCTGAAGTTGGTGCCCTTCTTGGAGAAACTGGTTGAGATGGTAAGATGTTTTGTTTGGAATAAACTCCCCTTTGTCTTTCCGTCAACCATGTACCATATGTTATCCAGGGTCAGATACAAGTGGGTGAACTGTAAGAGTAAATGATTTTTTTTTTTTTTTTCATTTATTCTTTTTTTTAATCTCCTCAGGGAGCATGGGGTGCCTTGCTTGAGCTTGGGTTCTCTCCCTGAAGTCTGGAAGTTTGATTTTTAAAATATAATAATAATAATAATAATTACAATAATCCCTTGCTGGATTTAAGTCATCATGGGTGAACCATGAGCAATGAGAGGTTCATTGTCTAAACAACACTTGGACAGGAGGCGCTCACGAATCAGACAATGGACGTTCAGTTCCAAGTCAAACACATAACCACCTGAGCCATGCCACCCCAAGAAACTTTTTTTTCCCAAGTATTGTAGGTATTCCTTGGGCCAAACTGTTCAGGATGAATATTTAATGTTTGAATTTGCTTGAGCCACTCTTCCCCTTTGTGGGTCACAGCTCTTATTGATCCAGTCCACTGATACAGGGAGCGCCATGACTCGGGGTTAGAGCAGTTGTTTTGGAACCGAACATTACTGGTTCAATTCCCATCCTCTGCCTAGTCCGTCAAAGTGTTCTTAAGCAAGTCACTGAACCCCTAACTGCTCCTGCGCCAGGGAAGCTGAAATTGCTGAAAGGAAATAGTTGTGGTTCATCCATGATGGGATAAAAGCAGTGGTTGATTTCACTGATTTTGTGCGTTATGTATAACTGAATTTGACAAAATTAAGGGCTTTTTTTTCTTTCTTGACAGAAATTGTTAAATTCTAACATCTTTTCCAGCTTCCTTTTGAGCCCTTTATTTTTTGAGATGCTTGTGTTCCTTCTTCCTGATGCTGCTTTTATTAGGGATTTCTATATTTCTATGTTCCTGGATTTCTCCTTTCATTTCTTTCCTCTATTGTTTGCTGTTTGGCAAGCCATCATCAGTTTTTCAGTTTGGATCTAGCAAGTCCTACTCTATCCTGATCTTTCCTTGGTTGTTTTCAACCACCCTAGGAGATACAGTATACTACATTCTGACAATTGACTTCTGGTCTACTACAGAGTTATTTTCCTGTATACTATACCATCCACTTGGTTATGGCTTTCCATGTACACTTGTCCAGTTCATATCACACCCTGTGCTTGTTATGTGCTGAACTATCTGGGCTACCTTTCTGGTAAATTCAAGGATCTCGGTCGTTTTGACCAGTTTAGCAAATGCATTGATAGCTCAGACCAGGGTCCGATAACCTTCAATGCTCAAAGAGCCATTTGAACCCTTTTCCCACAGAAAAGGAAACACGGGGAGTTACAAAACCATTTTGACATTTAAAATGAAGAATATTGCATGCAGAAGTTATTTTCCCTTTATGCAATGAAAAAAAACAACTATAGTGTGTTGCAGTTATGTAATCAATGAACTACGATGGAGAAAACAATTTTATTTCTGCAGGCAACAAAAACATTTTGAACTATGAAAAAAGACGCAATGTTGAAGGTTATGTTCACATAAAATAGTCAATGTCTATTTGAGTCTTCCATATTTACAAAATAAAAGGCAGAACTGAAATTATCCACCTGGACAAACCAAAAAGGCTGTCTGTGTGCATGTGTTGTCATCGTTTTAATGTGTATACTGGGGGCGTACAGTCAGTTGTCAAGTGGAATAGTAAAGAAAGGACATTTTCGCTGAACACTGCAAATATATATTTGCAATTTCCATCCATCCATCCTCCCCCGCTTATCTGTAATCAGGTCGCGGGGGCAGGGAGGCCCAGACTTCCCTCTCCCCATCCACATGGTTCAGCTCCTCAGGGGGGACCCCAAGGCGCTCCCAGGCCAGCCGAGAGACATAGTCTTTCAAGCGTGTTCTGGGTCCTCCCTGTGGCCTCCTCCCAGATGGACATGCCCGGAATACCTCCCCCGGGATGCGTCCAGGAGGCATCCTGACCAGATGTCCGAGCCACCTCATCTGGCTCTTCTCTATGGGGAGGAGCAGTTACTCTACTCTGGGTTCCTCCCGGATGGCTGAACTTCTCACCTTGTCGCTAAGGGAGAGTTCGGCCAAACTGCGGGGAAACCTCATTTCGGCCACTTGTATCCACGATCTTGTGACCATAGTGAGGGTAGGGGCATAGATCGACTGGTAAATCTTCACCTTCTGGCTCAGTTCCCCCTCCCGCTCCATCCTTCCCTCACTCGTGAACAAGACCCCGAGATACTTAAACTCCTCCACTTGGGGTTGGACCTCCGGAGTGGGCACTCCACCCATTTCCAGTTGAGCACCATGGTCTCGGATTTGGAGGTGCTGATCCTCATCCCGGCCGCTCCAGCGAGAGAAATTCTGGCCAACAGGGCCACATCATCTGCAAGAAGCAGAGACTTCATCCTCTGGCTACCAAACCAGATCACCTCAACGCCCTGACTGCACCTAGAAATTCTTTCCATAAAAGTTATGAACAGAATCGGTGACCGAGGGCAGCCTTGGCGTAGTCCAACTGTCATTGGAAACGGGTCAGACTTATAACCAGCAATGCGGACCAAGCTCTGACACCGGTCATACAGGGACCGAACGGCCTGTATAATGGGGGTCGGTAACCCGTATTCCTGGAGTACCCCCCACAGGATTGCCCACGGGACATGATCGAATCCCTTCTCTAGATCCACAAAACACATGTAGATTGGTTTGGCAAACTCCCATGCCCCCTCGAGAACACTGCTGAGGGTATAGAGCTGGTCCACTGTTCCACGACCAGGACGAAAACCACACTGCTCCTCCTGAATCCGAGGTTCGACGACCCGGCGGACCCTCCTCTCCAGCACCGCTGAGTAGACCTTAAAAGGGAGGCTGAGGACTGTGATCCCCCTATAGTTAGAGCACACCCTCTGATCCCCCTTTTTAAAAAGGGGAATCATCACCACTCAGTGCCAGTCCAGCGGCACTGTCCCTGATGTCCACGCAATGCTGCAGAGGCGTGTCAGCCAGGACAGCCCAACAGCATCCAGAACCTTGAGGAACCCAGGATGGACCTCATCCACGCCTGGGGCCCCACCACTGAAAAGGTTTTTGACTACTTCAGCAACTTCAGCCCCGGAAATAGGTGGACCCTCTCTAGAGTGCCCTGGCTCTGCTTCCTCATTGGAAGGCGTTTCGACAGGATTGAGGAGGTCTGAGAAGTATTCCTGCCACTGATCTACAACGGATCCCGCCTTGACAATGGAAGCGCGGAACATGGCCCATTCGGATTCAATGTCCCCCGCCCCCCTCGGGACATGGTTGTAGCTCTGCCGGAGGTGAGAGTTGAAACTCCTTCTAAGAGGGGACTCTGCCAGACGTTCCCAGAAGACCCTCATGTACGTTTGGGTATATTTTTAATTTAAATAGCCAATTAAAATATTACTTTGTCTTGTTAATGTGATATGCTCCTGAACCACAAGGCACATTTTACTTACATGTTGTATGACCACCATAAGCTTCAAGTTTAGAATTACATAAAAAAAAATAGTATTGACTTAAATTAAATTCTCATTTAATTTCCAAAGCTACAGGAAGCTCCAAACGAAGGAATGACAGAGCCACATGTGGCTTTGGAGCCACGGGTTTCCGACCCCTGGCTCTGACCTTTTTTTTTTTTATTTTTTTTTTTTATAGGACCAACCTTACTCCTGTGTCGGCTGATGTCCTTGTTGCCTCTTAATCCACCAACACTATTTCCTATCTTCATGTCCATGTAATTTAAGCATACAGACAAGCAAAGGTTCTGTATCATTCCAAATAGTCCAAGCTATTCTAAAGTCTCTTAATAACCCTGATTCATTGGGAGCAGCAGTTTTAACCAACTCAAAAGGCGAAAGCTCTGCAGTTGTCTCTTGGACAGTTGTTGCTTCGACAGAGGAGCTCACTGCTGACCTGAGGCCGTGCATTGTCTCTCCTCACTAGTCTAGAAAGGGCTATATCTAAATATGTTCAAAATCCAGTGGCTATTGTGCGAAGTATTACTAAATGTGCAATATCAGAGGATATGGTCAGGAGTCAAAAGTGACACCTGTACTGACCAGGGAGATAGTGAGAGAGGTGAAAAAGAATATTGCTAGTGGCAATGTCTCAAGGCTAACTTTACACTGCACACTGCTGGATTCCATGGATGCAAACAAGGAGGACACCACTTCCCCAGATGAGGCACACAAAAGCCTGCTCGGCATTTGCAAAAAGAAAGACATACCAAAACGCTGGTCAGCAATTATTGGGTGGGTTTGATTACTGTAATAGCCAATAAAGGCTTTTCTTTTGATAATGGAGAAGGGGATGAAACATTTTTGACCTGTTACCTTTTGTTGTAAATGTAATTGTAAAAAAAAAAAAAAAAAAAAAAAAAAAAACTTCAGAAATTATTTTTTTCCCTAAAATATTGCCTCTTGTACATTGGCTTAACATTTTTTGGTAGATAACTACCCACCCCCCCCCCCCCCCCCACCTGTTTTTTTTTCAGTAAGAAAAATAAATACAAATAAAAA